>JAQGBW010002546.1:0-19449 GCA_034698625.1 Julus scanicus
TAATCTCTTTTTGTTTGACGGTGAGTGTCGTTGCAAATTTTCCCATTGAAAAGGATAGGGTTTCAAACCCCGTTAAAGGCCAAAAAAACCGCACACCTGCATTAATTGCTAATTGCATCATCATCATCTATCTTAAATGTAGGTGCCGACTCCCCTCAAGCCGTTCGCAAAATATTAGCACTTTCAGAATCGAGTAAGATTCGACCTCACCAGCCGAACAGGCCTCCCAATACCTTAACACCGTCCTTGTCCCCCAGCGTGCCGAGGAGGGGGCGATCTGATCGTTTAGGTCACGGTCGCTCCCATAGCGATACCACATCTCCTACAGTACAGCCTGTGGACTTATCAGCCGAGAGTTCTAGCGTAACGAGTCTCAATAGCCTGCCTCTCCGTAAGTTCCAAGTGTCAGGTAAGGGCTCTTGGCCCGTTGTTAGGGGGTTCTTCTAGAGAAACCTATCAGGATTTGTTGTAATGGAATGCAATTAGCAGAAGGTTAATAATTCATACGTTTACTCAAAATTTTAATTCTGACACTCGGCTTTATTTTAAAATATGTTGCATCCCAATTTCATAGTTTATGTCCGGGTTCAATTCCAGATTAAACATAATTTCTGTAAATATTATAGTTTAATGACTCGCTTCTCTAGATTCAAAGAAAAAGTTATGGATTTCATTTTTGAGCATTTTAGTTTGTGATTCATTAAGTTCTTGTTCTATATCACTCTGATTTTCGTTTTTGAAATTATCTAGGGCCTGCCACATACAGCGACAGCAGTGGCGTGAGCAGTTTTCAATCTCAACATCTCGAGGGGGATTCCGAGAGCTATCTGCAGTACGATAGCCACAGCAATAGTTCCGTCGGATCCACCAATTCTCCGCCGCAGCAAAGAAGATTCACGAAACAAGGAGGTAAAAGCAGTTCACCGCGTTTTATTTGCTCGTATACGTAACAATCCGTGCCTCTTGCCAGTTTGACTTCACCAGATTGCTGCCACCAACATATTCTAATATAATTCCGTTTTTTGAAAATGTGTGGTTTGTTGCAGTAATGCATTCTCCCCCAATGCCACGTGTTGTGCGCCACATGCCTCCACCCTTCCCATCAGTGATCCACGGCTTGCCTCCAATTTCAGTTGGTTAGTTGGCGAAACTTTTTAAATGCCGGGGGGTGTCTCGTCGAATATAAAAATTAAAAATGAGGGTTAATGATGGAAATGGGATTTTTAAATTTTATTTTCGAATGATTATTTCACAATTTCACGTATTTTATTAAATCAGAAAATTTTGAATAATTATTATTGCATGGTTGCAAAGCATCAGTATCTTCAGTTTGCAGTACTTGGGAATCTTGTACTAACGCATCGTTTACACAAGGACGATTTGCCGCTCGACATTTTTTTTAGCCGCGCATATTTTTCTATCCGTGCTTTCACACGATACGTCTTATTCCGCGTGTGAACGTACAGATTGAAAAGCACGTGTTTCCGAAAATACCTCGTGTGGCAAATCGGCCGATAAAGACAAGGCGTAAAGATGATTAATATATGTATTCAAATTTAACCACCTCTTAAAACTTAAGCTACCAAAGTTGTACGCTGTCATTTGACACGGCCAGGAGGCAATTCGGCAATCGTAGGATGTAATTGGGGGAATATCGTATTAATGAGACTTCTAACAGACACCCCCTCTGCATTACGGTGACATTTCACTCGTATCAATTCCTGCGCATTTTTGCATTATTAAGACTGCCATGCGTGTCTTGCTAAATTGCAGCCTTCCCAGTTGGAATGCTTCCCTCACACGGTATGATACCGCCACCCCGAGACATTCCGCCTCGAGCTAGGAGGCCACCGGATTACAATATAGCAGCTCAGTTGGCCCGCAGCCGGCATATGGCCAAGTTGGGAAGGGCTCATAGTCACGAAGGAGTTACCGGATATTATAACAGTGACCTCACTGATGCCACTGATCCAGAAGATGGTGAGGAATCGCTACGCGCACTTAAATGTTCTCTCCTGTGTTGATGTCATCCATGTTTCCATCCTGGCCCTGGGTTTGCTTCCCACGCACCGTAACCCGTCTTCATCGTGGTAGCTCCTAACAGATTTAGCTATGCATGCTTTGCGCACAATTTTGCTTCTCGTAAACGAGGCCAACTAACCCTTCCTATTGCACTGCACAAGTGCGCAGCATGAACTTTTGAAGCGTGGCACCCTTTTTTATTATTTTTCCTCGATATGAACGGAGGTGGATGCCGTAATATCGCCTAACCTACTACAGATTGTTCTATTAATAAAGTATGCGGGGTGTGCTATGTATTTGATAAGCCTTGTTAATTGTGTATTCTGCAGTTTACAGTGCATATGAAATCCCGAGAACCAGCACAAAAAAAATTATGAATAATAGTTTTTATTACAGTTCATTGCAGCAATGCTTTTATTCTGCAAGAGCATTGAACTTTATAAAGAATGTGCAAAACAATAGAAGGTTATTTTATGAATCTAAGAATCTTAAGATATAGGACAATGTGATGCCATGATCAGGGTGACCACAAAATAAGGGAATATTTTTCATAAATTTGTAACATTTTTGTTTTTTAATCAAAGTAAATCCAATTTTTGCACAAAATTTAGGCCACATGTACAAACACAACGGCTATTTCGATTTGTACTCGAAGTGTCCTTCATCCGCTGCAACACTTGTGCCATCTGGCAATTGACGAGTCGATTACAGTTCGATCGAGTTCATCCCGAGCGGACAGAATTGGCGTCTTGACTCCTTGACATCCCGAATCTTTGTTCGGGATACTTTTTGCACCAAATTCCCCCAGATAGAATAATCAACAGGGTTCAAATCGGGGCTATTAGGTAGCCAAAGGGTAGGTGGTATAAAATCTGAAGTCTCTCGATGAAAAAGTTTCTCGAGCGGTGTGTGCCGGTGCACAATCTTGCTGGAACACGAAAAAGCCCGAAAATACCGTATATCTGGGGGAATTTGGTGCAAGAAATGTATCGAACAAAGATTTGTGATATCGAAGAGTTAAAACTGCCGAATTCTGGCCGCTTGGGAAAAGCTCGATCAAACGGTAATTGACTCGTCAATTGTCCAATGACGCATGTGTTGCAGCGAATGGAGGACACTTCGAGTACAAGTCGAAATAGCCGTTGTGTTCGTACATGTTGCCTATATTTTTACAAAATTGGATTTACTTAGATTAAAAAACAAAAGTTAAGAATTTAGGAAGACGGTTCACCATTTTTTTGTGGCCACTCTGCGAATGTGGCAGAATGATTGTCTAAAAAAAGACTAACTTAACTTGACACTTGCTATTATGATACAGCAATTCTTTTCAGCTGGATGCATGTTAACAAACTTTGAAATTAAGCAACCTCGACCGCATGTGTCATTGCCATGAAGTTTCATGCGTCTGACTACCTGTTCTTTACAGCAGCTCTTCGGTGGCATAATTTCAATGCATATTTAACCATTCTTCATGCCTAAGTTGGTGATTTGTAAATAAATACATGGTTTTGAGTAACGACAACCTGCCGATATTGCAAGGGCATAATTAGTTATCGATTGCTGTTGTTGCTGTAAAATGTAGAGAATCAAACAAATTGCTTTCTTGCTTTTTGAACTTTTAAATTTCCTCATCTCAAAAAATACTTTTGTGAAAAATTTAGTAGATGTTCATAAATTTCCAAATACAGCAACAAACGCAGTTTAATACAAAACCTCGAAGCGCCATGATTTTGCGAACTCTTGCAAAATTGCCGTTATCTCTTTATCTCGAATCTTTTGATAACTAGGTAGCTTACAAAATGTTTGATGTCTAGATCTGCATGGCTGTGTTCTTCGGACAATTTTTTCCTTTTTTCATCATGTCAATCTGACATTATTCTTGTCATTTCTCTAAATTTCAGAAGATGAAGAAGCCCAGGTTTCTGCGGTTTGAAGCAGTGCAAATCCAAAGGCTTTTACACAGCTGCCATTCACGAGGGATTTTATCTCCGGTCCCGGCACCCGAAATATCCTCGAGGATGGTGTAGACTCGAGTACATTCCACCTCTGGGCGGGGCTACGATACGACACGGGTCGCGTTGAAATTATGCTCGACGGAATAGAACAAACCAAAGGAGATCAACCAACGGACATTGAGCGATGCGCATTTTGACTCGACCGTACTACTGACGCAGGTCACAAGAAGACTTTTCTAGCAGTCCCATGTTAGTAGTGGATTTTCATAATGAAATGCTGCGTTCTATAACTGTCATCGAGGTAAATAGAGATGGATGACTTCCCTTCAGGAATTACTGTAGTACAAATTGGATTAACTGTCATTCAAGTGCTTTTGCCCGCCCGCATTGCAATCTGAATTGAAGATCGGAGGGAAATTGCGCCAGGAATGTAAAATCCGAGCGGCTTCGATCGATTGATGCTTTCCCGATCATTTAATTTCCCTGCCTAAGTATTACATTGATTTGTTCTTTTTTATTTTAAATGAACAGGAACTGGAAAGCGGAGACCATTGATGCCAGTATTTGTACTATATTACTGTCACAATTTTGTGTACATTTTTGTTACTTTTGCAGCAATATGTGGGTATGATTTGTTGAATGTCAGACGTTGATTGTGAAGTGATAAGGTAGCATCAGTGATTGAAATACATGTGACTGTCATCACGATTATAAATATTTATAAGGAATATTATAGGAATATTTTAATTCCATTCGAATTTCTTTCATTATTAGAATTTCTTTTTTGAGAAGCGAGAGACATTTTTCATCAAAATTCGGTTTCAAACTCACAATATCATTTGTATAGAACCTAGTTTGTATCCCACTTAACTATCTTCAAATGTATGCAGTTCGATAAGAATTATAAATAATATACTTTAATTGGCTGGTGATAATTATTTTACTATTTAGTAGATTTGAACTGGAGCTCGAAGAATTTTGAATTTTGTTTTAAAGGAGTCGGGAAGTAGAAGCTCTTAAAGAGTTTCGAAAAACTTGTAAAAGCACAACTTGACACACTTTGCTGACACATGCTATTTTCAAATAATTGTATTATATTATATTTTATCGGCACATTTTCAACGAAATCAAATTCTTTAAGCATTTCAGCAAACGGGCTTACCGACACAATTCCAGGAAAGATAAGGTAAGTAATCAACAAATTTGTACAGGAAATGAAATTTTTGTGTTGTAGGTGGTGACATTTAACTGAAGTTTCAGATGTTTCCCACTGTAGTTTCTCACATCCTGGAGAAATTACTGAAGTGCAATTTTTGTTCATGAAAGGATAAAGAATCGTTTGGTTAACATTATTTTTTGTAGACATTATTAATAAATAATCTCTCGTATATATGTGTTAAAATTATCAATAAATGATTTTTTATATTTGGACACTAAAAATAATATGCACTAGCTGTTAGTCAGAAAAAAGTTGAACCCAATAAAAAAATGCTTCTATTTAAATGAAATTTGACACTTACAGAGAACAATAGTGTAAGAATAAAAATGAATTATAAAATGTACTCAAATGTTTTCCGGTGGCCTTTACGCAAGCCCAGAGTCTATAACGCGTAATTCTTTGATTGACGAATCTATTATATATGACGGTCGAGTTCGATCAAAGTTTTCTTAATTCGTAGTTGCGAGTCTTCCATAATATTATTATTTGATTTGTAAATCATTTCCCGGAAAACTCCACAAATTGGGTAGTTCACGGTGGTTGGATTCGATGAACTGTGGCTTTTTTTCCCGTTGCAACAGTTTGACTGTTTCTTGAGCACGGTGAGCGGGCACCGTCTTGTTGAAAATTGAAAAAAATCGGAGATTTGTCACATGTCCGGAACAAGTTTTTAGTTCCTAGACGTTTGTTCTATGTAAGTGCCAAATTTCATTTAAATCGAAGCATTTTTAACGAAGTTGAGACTTTTTTAATCGGGTTCTACGTTTTTATGACTCAGTGTAGTTTTGCTAATTACAATAATGAAGATATTTTTATCATATATTCCATAGATGTGATGATAGTTTTCAACAACTTATAATTACGTTAAAGAACCACTAGAAGATTTAAGATTTTATTTTCTCATATAAAAATGTAAATTTCGAATGTTGATGTAGGCCATACTAATTTTACAAATTTTACACCATAACTTTCATTTTTGCTGTGGTTATGTTGCAAAGCATGGGAAAAATTACAAAATTCATTAACTTTTTAATCGTTATTATTTCTTAAAATCGTCAAATGCCATTAGTGTGTATAGTTTAAAAATATTATTGATTTATGCAAATATACTGCAGTGAAACTACAAAATGGCGCCGCCCTTGAAAAGGCCTAAACGTCACCAAGTGCGCCGATTTGGAATTTTGGAAAAGCTTTTTTTTAGCATTTTTAAAATAAAAATGTACATACTTTTTAAAGTTGAAATAATCCAGTGTGGTTTAGTATTTTGTTTTTAACAACTTTGTGATACTTGGGTATATACGTGGCAAATAAAGAACTTTATAATTTTACAACGAAAATTTAGCGAGAATATTTGTTGTACTCGTCAATTTAGAACGTGTGTTAACATGTCTATTAATTTGAGCTAAATAATTAAATTAACAAATACGAAATTTCAATTTCATCAAATTTTTATGTCCTAAACTTGATGTTTTCTACATCGTTTATATTGTTTGTGAGTGTACAGGAAGTTTACATTTTTCGGAAGCGCGCTTTAAAAATCCTTCGCAGCAGATGACGTGGAAATATCAATGGCCGCCATCGTTCTTCTTTTGGTGTAAATGACGCTGTCCAAGTTATCCGTATTCATCCGTGTATAGCTAGAGAAATTTATTACAATTTTTAAAATGAATTTAAGTAAAACGTTTAGTCAGTATTTGTATTTTATTTTGGTAGTCGTGTCGCTAGTAAAAGCCGACGAACATACTCATTCGGTAAGTCGCTGTCAAATTTCTGTATACGCCTACGACCATAACTAATATTTTATATTAATAACCTCACCTTACCTGGTTATTCTATTTAACAACTCTTTATTCTAACACCCGTACTCTTAATTTGCCTTCACAGCTATATTTAAGCCACATGAAATTAGGATTTGGTATTCCTGTGTGATAATCCAGGTTTCATTTGACAAGGCGCAGTGTATTTGTTCCTGCCAAAATTCTGTAGATTTAGCATAATTTTGATGAAAATAAGATATGTGAGGAATGTAATTAACTTTGGTATTAAACTTAAGTATTAGACTTAAGTTTAGACTCGTGTTTCAATGAGTTTTAAGCAATGTGAACATCTGTGCATATACCTGTGTCGTTTAAGCCTTGGTTTAAGCCTTAGTTATGTATAACCATAGCTAAAATATCGTTTAATGTTTATTTTATGAAACACTCTGCTGGTATGTGTAGCCAAATATTTGTTAAGGGCTTAGCACCCCATAAAACTTCAAAAACCGTCATATTTGTTACAGGTAACATATCTCAACACCTGTGTAATCTCATCTGGTTTACGTAGTCTCATTTTAGCATTGGCTTAATGGGAAAGTGTGTGACCTATAACCAAATCTTTGATCTAGTTTGAATCGAAGTTGTTGGTGAACTATGAGGAATTTTACGCTAGAAATTCCGGTTTTTCAGCGACTAGACTACCGAATGAGGGTCATGCATTATAAATCGTAATGCAGGTGAGATTTTGTTATGTGATGTACCTGATGCCTCTTAGCTGCTACCAAGACCTGCTCAAGTTTATAAAATCTCAAAAATCTAATATCAGATCCATTTGCGGTAACCGAGCTAGTTCCTTGCAATCGGGAGACCCAGGTTCGAATTCCGACCCGGTCGCTGCTTTCCGATCACATATTTGTAGGCTAGGTATTGGAATATATCCCCAACATTGTCTGATGCCTTTGGGCCCTAAACCCCAAAAACCACCAACATTTGCAGTAAAGTATCCTTAACCGATACTTGAGTTGGCTCCAGCGATCGAGTGGGTTACGTGTTTGCCTCTCGATACCTAGAATGCGGGGGTTCGCTCCTCGGCCGGGGTTGGAGGGAATTTTTATGGATCGGAGAAATTCCTTAAAGGACAGCTCTTTTGGATGAGAGTTTAAACCGAGGCCCGGTGTTGATTGCTGCACGTTAGACACCCCTCGAGTGGGGGTGAAAGTCTTCCCTCGTAGGCAAAATTCCCAGGTAGGTGATGAAGGCTCATCCCCTGGCGTTTATGTTTAGCCTTAGTTGCAGAAATAGGCCAATGTTAAAAATCAACAAAAAACAAACTGATACTTGACCATTAATTAAAATTTACCTTTACCAGTGATTGCCTCTTTTTGTTATCTAATATCGTTATTATCAACTCACACTTAATGGTGTTATTCATTTTTGATCACAGATGTTTAAATAGGACACCCACGCTTTTATTACAGGCTTTTCGAGATGCATCAATGTATGCCATTCAGCTTTCACACCTTGCTCACATCACAAACACTTGTTCACAAAAGAAACACTATATGCACTTCCGCTACATTTTTATAATTTATAGGTCAGCGTAATTTGGTTCACAGTTGCCATTGACAAGTGAAATTGGTATCAGTTGGGTTTTTTCAGTATTTACAGAGTCGGGTGGCTTAAGGTACGTTATCATTGTAGCGGCTTGCCACATGATGGAAATGATTTCTTCGAAACATTTCAATGAACTTATTTTAAGTGGAACAACTTGGTGGCTGTGCCTCTCGATTGATCACGTTGAGAACGACTTTATTATTCGAGGTACCAGTCTCGGCCACGTGGAACTAGTTTATGATCTGGAAATAAAGTGACAATCGATAAAGGAACATTACATTTCTCTCGATTTAGTCTACAGAACACCCACAACTTTTGTACATGCGCTAAATGTGCTTTAATAACATATTGAATTTCTGGTTTTCGTGTTTGATGTGTTGCGTCTTTGTGCCTAAACTGTCGAGTTGTCTTCCTGATTCTTTTTAATACCACACATGTAATTTCTTCGACAATCCCCATTGTCTTCAGCGATTCCCGGGTTCGATTCCCAAATGGAATAAGCTATTCTGTTCCCCGCAATTGATTCCAAGCAACTTCCGGGTAGTTCCTCTAAAAATTTTCTGCGGTTGTTCCCTTTTCTCTTATTGATTCTTATTATCCCCTCTTCTCTGTTTCCCGATGACCGTGGAGCTGTTCAATAAGCTCTATAAATAAATAAATGACTTTTAATTTATTTTTCAGTATGATGATCACGAGGAAGTAGTGTTGTGGATGAACACAGTAGGTCCATACCATAATCGGCAAGAAACATACGCGTACTTTTCCCTGCCTTTTTGTCCCGGCCCGAAGCAAACAATTAGTCATTATCACGAAACACTCGGAGAAGCGCTACAAGGTGTCGAATTAGAATATAGTGGGCTGGCTATTGATTTCAAAGGTATTGGTTTTCATAAACTTTTTTCTTTAACAATGCGATGTTTTTTTTACCTTAGGAATTTGATTTCAGATTGATATTTAATCTCAGTAAATTAAAATCATTTGTTAACATTAACGAGCACGTCTGAAAACTACTATCGAAGATGTTTTGAGCACAGCTTGCGTTAAATAAATTGCTCGTGCAGATGTGGCATTTAACAAATGTTTGTTTTAACTGTCTTCGCCCCCGGGTTTATACAAAATGCCGACTTCAAACCAAATTTGTTAAACACAAATATCTGCATCTCTTTTTTTATCCTGTGTCCGCAGGGGATGTTGCAAAAACTGAATATTGTAATTTGGATGTGACGGAAGAACAACTCCAGGCGTTCATTTATGCGGTGAAAAATCACTATTGGTATCAGATGTATATAGACGACTTGCCAATTTGGGGTAGGTTTATTTCCCATTTTTTACTGGAACAGTTTTGTTGATTAAGTTATTGAACCGTGTTTCCCCGATGTATTCAAAGGTATTGTTGGCGAGATCGATGATGGACACAACGACCATTATATATGGACTCACAAGAAATTTGAAATGGGCTATAATGATCATCAAATTGTTGATGTCAATCTCACCAGCGAAGTTAAGGTCAAATTAGCATCTGGGATTAAAATTCCATTTACTTATGAGGTAAGTTTTGTTCACATGTATCTAGAATAAGTTTCTTATCGAATTAAAATTATTGGTCATGGAAATGCAAAAATGTTTCTAAATTCGTATCTCGCTCGCTCGGAATCTGAGTTAATGTGGACCGATACTACCTCGAGATAACCGAAAAGCCGAATTGTACTGACGGATACGGCCATTTTTGTATTCAAATTAAATTTTGCGAACATAAATTTAATGTTCCAATGAAGAATAGCGGATATTCAGCGTTCTTGGATTAAATTAAACTTTATTACTGAAATTTCAGTTACTTTCGTTATTAGGTTACCGATTGTACCTTAAATTTGTTTTTTAGGTTATCTGGAAGAAATCCAGTATTAAATACGAGGACAGGTTTGACAAATATTTGGATCCGAATTTCTTCCAGCACAGGGTATGTGATTAACATTTTACAGCCTGATTTCCTCTTTTTATTTGAAACATAAATTCTAATTTCATTTGTTTTGTTACTCCGGGAATAGATTCATTGGTTTTCCATATTTAATTCATTCATGATGGTAATATTTCTGGTTGGATTGGTATCCATGATCTTGATGCGCACTCTTCGCAAAGATTATGCCCGCTATAGCAAAGACGAAGAAATGGACGACATGGCAAGTCACGCGAGGAACTTCTTTAGAAATTATTTCTTTTGTGTGCAATAACTTCGTTAACTTGCCGTGTTTTATTTCAAGGAACGGGATCTGGGAGACGAATATGGATGGAAACAAGTCCATGGCGATGTGTTTCGACCAGCTTCGAATTCTATGTTGTTTTCCGCCCTTATCGGAACCGGCTATCAAATCATAGCAGTCACGTTATGTGTTGTTTCTTTTGCTATATTGGGCGAGCTGTACACAGAGTAAGTGCATTATTGCACTCATTCAACCATCGTATTATTGAACCGAGCTGGTTGGTTTAGTGGTGACCCTATCCATGTGGCGATTGGGAAACCCGGAATCGATTCCCAACTGGATTGGCTTAGAGCCCCAAAGACAGTTGCCGCGCCCTTTCAAGGTTTACACTGTAGGGGACTGCCTAGCTCACCTAATTAACTCTTTAGCCATCCCCCAGTTAATGATAAAAGATTTAAAAAAAAATTGTATGGAACTGTGCTCTTCACAGCTCCAGCGGCATGGTGTTTGACTGTTGTGCGCATACGCACATAAAAACTGCAAGTCAGGATGCGAGGGAGAGAGCACTGTCTCTCCCACAATGACAACTGTCGTGCTCCACAGCATTGCTACACTGCACCCCCACTCATTTTTTTCGAGCCGGCCCTGACTGTAAACATTGACTACCACTACGAGCGGCAAATGTTCGGAATTTGGGTGACGTCCAGATCTGGAGATGCTCATGTCCCAATACAAGGAAACCCGAGCGACACTTCTGCACATCGCCCGAGCTGCCCAATCACATGACGAGTTAGGGGCAACACATTGCCGAATAACCCGCCCTGGTTGGTGGTTAGTTAAGTTTAAGAGGCCCAAAGACTACTACGGTAATAGAGGGCCGAGACAATGTCGGGGATATATCCCCATATCGAGCATACACACGAGTCATAGGAAAGAGAAAGTAGAAGAATAAGGAGTACGGTAGCGGCCGAGTTTTAGAGGAACTACCCCAACATTTGTCTGGGAAACCGCTAAAACCACAGTCAGGGTCGAACTGTCGGGATTCGAACCAGGGTCTCCCGATTGCCAGGCGGATAGCATCACTAAACTACCTAGCTCGGTAAATAAATGGCTACGTTCCACATATTCAGACTACATATAACATTTGTTTCCGCAGGCGAGGCTCGTTACTGAGTACAACCATTTTTGTCTATGCCGCAACTTCTCCAATTAACGGATATTTCGGTGGAAGTTTGTATGCTCGAAACGGAGGTAAGGGAAACATTCCTAATTGTCACCTTGTTTCCTAACTGTCACGTTTTACTGCAGCCAGAGATTAATTGGGAATCATGCATTGAGATTGATGACAATTTTTTCAGGAAAGCTCTGGATTAAACAAATGATCCTTAGTGCATCGTTCCTGCCGGTTCTCGTTTGCGGCACAGCTTTCTTCATTAATTTTATCGCTATTTATTACCACGCATCTCGTGCCATTCCATTTGGCACCATGGTAAGCGAACAAAATTTTGAACTTTTGCTCTCTCGTGACTCGCACCGTTATAACGAAGTCGATTCACTTTTTTGCAGGTGGCAGTAACATGCATTTGCCTGTTTGTAATCTTGCCCCTAACTCTGGTGGGAACGGTCCTAGGCCGCAACCTCGCCGGGCAACCGAATTATCCATGCCGTATCAATGCAGTGCCAAGGCCCATCCCAGAAAAGAAATGGTAAGTGCATGTTGTAATACCCAATGAGTTTAAAGACCTTAGAGGAATTTTTTTTATAATACGAGGTTTAATTTTTTTAGGTTTATGGAGCCATCTGTGATAGTTGCGCTGGGTGGAATTTTACCATTTGGTTCAATCTTCATCGAAATGTAAAACCGGCTTTCTTATTTTATTTATTTTTGTGACAAGCGACGTATAATTAATGTCGAAATGATGTTTTTTGTAGGTACTTCATTTTCACATCTTTTTGGGCCTACAAGATTTATTACGTGTACGGCTTCATGTTGCTAGTGTTCATCATTTTGGCAATCGTCACCGTTTGCGTGACGATCGTTTGCACCTATTTTCTTCTTAATGCCGAAGACTATAGATGGTACGTGTCATTTCTCGTTGCAATCTTACGTCGGCTGGGTTTAAAATTATTCAATTCGCTAAAGTTGTTTCTTCTTTTTTTTATAAAGGCAGTGGACAAGTTTTCTGGCGGCTGCCTCGACGTCTGGCTACGTATATCTGTATTCCTTCTATTATTTCTTCTTTAAGACGAAGTAAGTGGCATCGGTGCTGTTTGCATTTTGTTTATTCTTAGTCACTTTCACGACACCTCTTACAAATATGCTTATTTTAATTGAATTTACTCTTTTTCCGTTCACAGAATGTATGGTTTATTTCAAACCACCTTTTATTTTGGATATATGGCTCTCTTTAGCCTTGCCCTTGGGCTGATGTGCGGTAAGTTTTATTTTATGTAACTATATTTACGATAGTTTTTTATCTGGTGTTTAATAGAAACTAGGGATTCGTTAGACTAGTGTTTTCCCGTTAAATTTAGTCACAAAACATTTACCAAATTATTATTAAAATTTAAAATATAACCCCTTAAATATTTTTAACATTTGCAAAAGTATACAATCGAGTGGGTCATGCGCTTGTCTCTCGATTCTAAGATGCGGGGTTTGCTCCCCGGTCGAGGTCGGTGGGAATTTGTACGAATGGGAGAAATTCCTTAAGTGGCGGCTCTTTCGGATTAGAGTTTGCTCGTTACTTGAATTTATTTATAACTGATATTGGATTTTTAAGGGATCTTTATAATCTCGAATTTGCAGAGTGCATATGTATAACATTTCATGTTCTTTCTGAACTTTTCAGGGACGTTTGGATACATTGGCACTAACGCGTTTGTACGTAAAATCTACTCCACCGTCAAGATCGACTGAGCTTAGCATGCCGAGAACTATACTGTAGAAACCGAACTGTGAGTGACCGATGACTATTTCATAACAGTTTCAAAAACTGTTTAATCACTTGATAAGGCTTTACGTGGCATTAAAATCTTGTTTGTGATGAAGCGTAATGGTGGAGAGCAGTTTCCGTAGTTCTACGTAGCGAGGATATGGACTTGATTGTTATTACGGATTTTTTTAAAATAAAAATTGCGACGAATTGGCAGTCGAAATGGTGCACCAGTCATCCTTCTCAGTTTGAAAAAAAAAAAATTGTGACGTCCGTTCAAACATTGGCATCACGTCCGATCGCAGCCTACCCGAAGCAACGTATTCTGTAGGATGCAATATATGAAAATGTATATTTGTACTTGTAGCTGCACAGCATTGAAAATTAATTACTCGCACGTGTGGGGAGTTTGTTACGAGTAGCGTAAGCGAAAGATGACAGAATTGTAAGTGGACGCAACGATTTTGAATGCATTTGTCCTTCCTTCTTTTCGCTTGCCATTTAATCCAGAAAACAACAGTCTTACACACCACGTTTCTTTCTTAGCATTTTTGTTGGGCTCAGATTTTGAACCATTGCTGCTATATTTATTGACGTTGTAAGACATTTTACGAATGTTTTGTTGCTCAACTGTTAAATTCAAATTTAATCCTAAATAAAAATATCGAAAATGCGAATCTTACAGGCGATGTAATTCGGGGTTGGTGCCAAGGGCCCATTGGCTTCCCCCTCACAGTTTCTCACCCTTGTTTTTCAAACGAGTTCTTATAATCTTGCCCTTTATCAAGGTTTTAATTGGCGTTTTGCTTCATAATTGTTATAATAAATGGAGAACTACAGTAGGCCACTATAGGTTTATGGTGTACATAATAAAGCATTTTCTTTGGAAAATGAAGTGATTTTTGAAGTGTCGTCAAACCCACTTCCTTCTATTTTGCATATTGTAATAATGTTTAATGTCAGTTATCATCTATGTTGAATAAAATGTGCAATTTTGGCTCTTTGAGGCTTTAAAGTGCATTACTTTAATACAGTGATGGGCATTAGGGGCAATTCCCCAGAAATTTTCTTCAAAAATTAATTACTGATTACATAGTTGCCATGCGTGATTGCCACCAATTAAGGGGGATAAGTTTTTGAAATTTGGTTAGGTTAAGGCAGATTAGGAGAAATCAAGGTTCAAATAACATAATAATATAATTATATCATGGTGGGCGAATAAATTCTTTTAAATTTTGCCAAATCCAAGCCCTATACCTGCCATGTATTTTTTTCAAACACAGATTTCGAAAAAATACATATATTTTCCAATGTATTTTTGCAATTTAAATTAAGTAGAGTATGAACTACCCGGTAGAAAAGGTGTTATCTGAATCAATATTTTCAGTAAAAAGCCTAAAAAATAGATTTGTCGGTTTTCACTGATGAATCTTAAGACACGTGCCACCCCCTCAAATCAAAATGATGAACTGCACACGTCTTGAAAATCATTAAAAAAAACAACTTCGGAGTACATTATTTTAAAACTTGCTTTATTTGGTTCATTTAATATGGTTGATCATAATACAATTTTTTTATTGGGCATAGTTGTATATTACTTTGCCCAAATCTGTGTTTGAAAAAAAAAAATACATGGCAGATATAGGCTTTAGCCCCGCTTTAAGGATTTGCGCCAAGTTAATGGGTTTGGCATTCTAGGAATCCCATTGCCCAATCTCATTAATTTTAATCAAATCAAAGTTTGGTAGCGGAGGGACTTTGTTTTACACATGGATGCAACCTGATTGAACCATGAACTCAATGAGGATCGTTCATTTTGAAATTGTTGAGTCCTTGAAAAAAAAATGTTGAAGCAGCTGCTCTGGTCAACCAAAAGACCATAAGGTCATTTTTAAAAAAAATCAGACCCAGTAAAAAATACCATGCATTCTTATGTTTTCTAACCATCAACGTCACTTCCATTATATCGTAAAAGCAATAAAATAGCCTCACAGTATCGTCCATGAAGTCCACTATCCTGGAAGCTGGATTAATCCGTTCCAGGGAACTCCCCTTAGGTTTGGTCTCGTCATGGATTCATCCGCGTTGAATATAAATGAGGGCGGCAATGGAACGACGGAATCAGTGGGTTGGCTCAGTGGAAGACGCGTATTCGGCTTGAGCAGGGGCTTTTCCGTGCTTGTGACGCCGCATTTCGGTTCCATTCCATCAATCAAATGAAAGGAACTTGGTTTCTGTTATGCCTGTGTTTGACAATCGTTTGCGCTGACGGACGACGGCGGAGAAAACATGACGACGAAAGCGAGGATTTTGAATTTGCTGATGAATCGCAGGCGGATCTCGATTTCGACAGACAACAAACGTTTTGGGATAAGGTAAAACCAATTTTGTTGACTTGATAGCTGGGATTGCATTAGCCCACGCGACGAAAGGAAATTGCTGGCTAAAAAAATTCATTTTCACTAATATTTACTCCAAACTTTATCACTATTATGCTACTAACCTTTTAATCATCACTGAAAGATTCTAAAAACAGAATTTTAAAATGGAATACGAATATTAGAACAAAACGCACGTGTAACGCTAAAGGCGCATGCGCGCAGAATAACAGAACGCGCGGAACAACGGAACGCACATGCAGAAAAACAGAACGCACATGTAACTTACAGCATGAATGATTTTAACCTAGATGTCCCAGTAAAATTATTCCATAACTGCAGTACAAAATATAGTTTAAAGTCAATTTGAGGTATATCTTTATGTATTATTATTCAAATAAGTTTAATATATGAATAATTCAACCGGACATGCGCGAAATGAAGCGTGCATATGTTGACGATGTTCCATTGCACGTGCAAACGAAATTTTCAAAACATTTCGCTGTACGAAACCACCTTTGAATGTTTCTCTGCACTGCAGTTGTGCAAGTTTTGGTTATTTTTGAATTTTCAAATCAGAGTTTGGAAAAATATACTTCTGTGCTGTATTTGTAAAAATGACATGCATTTATTATAAGTCCGAATAAGTACATAATCTATACACATGCCCCGAATGCAGTTAAATCACATTTTTGCGGATATACAGTAGAACCTGTGTAAATGAATAACCTCGCTGAAAGCATATTTTTCACCGGTCTCAAGAGTATGCTTTTAGGCAGTTTCTACTTTATCTACACATGAAAGAGTTATTAATTACGAGTTAAGATTGGGAAAATTAATTAAAGATTTAACTGGAAAATCGATAATGACGCTTCAATTAAATGCCACTAAAAAATGCCATGCGTTCTAATGTTTTCTAGCATTTTACAAGTATGTGGCCGGCAGATTCCAAGGAATTTGTACATAAGAAATCTTGCACAATCAACGTTAAGAAAACTATATTAAGGCGGTTGAACAAATCTGGAAAGTCCAAAAATTATGAAAACTGACAATTTCGAAGATATTGACCAAGCATCAGAAAGCTAACCACAAAAACTTGTACTTTACGCTGTACATCTAATTATGCAAATTAAACAAATCATTGATTTAGGGGAGAGTGGATTCATGACTGGCAGGTATGGTAGATTGTTATTTTCATTTTTCATTATTAATGTTGATGATGCAGCTATGCAAACACGACATTTTTATTATAATTGCTTAGTATTTTAGCAAAATCATAATTGCCGGCTTTAAAATAGTATTTTTTCAATCGAAGTGTCCTTGGGATATGCAGAATAGTCAAGTTTATCATTCTACATGTGAATCGCACATTTTTATTTTGTCGAAAAAACTTGTGATGTGCAGTAACGCTTTTAGAGCAATATTGTGTGCCGAGAGTTGAAAAGGTTGAAAAACACTTCTAAAACGTAAAGAAATGTTACATCGTTCTGTAAGAACCGAAGGTAAGACGCACTGCAGTTTCAAAAGATGCTAAAGTTGCGGTATTCAACGGATGGATTTGTTGCAGTACTTGACTTTTAAACATAATTAAGTTTTCGTACGTTTTATTATAATTAGCTTCTAACAATAGCTGTAGGCACTGAATTGGTTTCATCCTTAAAAACGAGTTGAAATCTGGTGACAAATTGATGTCATGAAGTGAGTGCATGCGCACATGTAACATTCACATGATTAGGATAGAACACAGCCAGGACCAGGCTCTCCATCTACCTACTGGTCCTATCTCCTTTCTATTGGCGCCACAGTGTCAATTCTACAACCTTCGGATAAACTCTCAGCTGTACATAGGTACGTAGATTATGGCCGCTTAGCGCTTAGTCTAAATGGCCCCAAAGCATCATCTATCAACCAACTTCTATTTCATCTGGTAAGTATTCCACACAGGTACATATTGCGCATATTCACGCTTGACTAAAATCTTTTGCGCAAACTAGCAACTACATTAAACATATCACTAGAGCACTTGCCAGAGCAACTCGCATATTTATCTATATGGGCGGAGTTTTGTCAGACTTCCATGATTAAGATTTGATTAGAACACAGCCATGACCAGGCACGGTTGACTAAAATCTTTTGCGCAAACTAAACAACTACATTATACATTTCACTTCGGCAGTTGTCTGATTAACTCGTATATTAGCTAATCGGGCAGACGCCTGTCAGACTTCCACGATTTGGATAAAACTTGTTCAAAGCTGGTTTCAACTAGGCTGAAATCAATTCTGTGACTACACTATACACGTAAAACTATTGCTACCGACTTTCCAATTGTGACACATAGTACTTATCCATGCATCCGTATAAAAAATTGAAATTTGAGTTATAGTCCGAGGATCCATGTATTATTTTTCCAGAATTTGTAGAACATGTATTATTTTTCCAGAATCTGTTTCAATCTTTGGTAGTCATACAATAAACTTCTGCATACGCCATTGTTGAAAAAATTGACGTAAACAGGCTGGAATATTGCCAGATTTGACTCGTTTTTCAGGCAGTATGGGCGGGTTTGCATTTCCTTGCCTATCTGAAATCTCCGAGCCATCAACCTCATCCATATCACTCGGAAGAAGCGAAGAATTGTGTGCGTAAGACTTAATGGATATTAGCAAACTATGAACGATGCAAATAACCCGCTGTTTCGAAAAAAATCTCTTTGATAGATTGAGCAAGAAGGCCACGCAGAGTAAATGTAAGGCCCAGATTAAAACTTCTACGCACACCTCCATCTAATTCTATAGGTTGTTTGTCATGGATCTTTCATGAATTGAATAATGCATGACTTCCTTGAATCATTCAGACAGCTCTGGCTGCAAATCAGGATTTGTGGATGCAAGACTTTGTGAAGTGGAAGAATCTGAAAGCCCCCATCGCATGTTTGGTCGCAATATACTAGTGACAAAGTGGAAATGCTTCAATCCTTTTTCCCTCCGGTAACCATTTGACCTATGGCTATTCAAATCGTGTTTTCTAAAAGCAGTGCTAACATCGGTGATGCGAAACTTAATTTTTCTGGATGGGCAACTGTCTGCTATACAATCTTAATCGAGAGAAAGCGCATTTAGAAGACAAGCTAATTTAAAAATGTATAAGAAAAAAACGAGACAAATCATCATTTCAAACAAATCCATTTTATGAAGATAAATGAAGCTTTGGAGTGTTAGAGAACGGTTCTTTTTATAATGATTTAGGGCCGGTTGCACCGATAAAGGTTAAGCTAAACCTGAGGTTAACCGTGAGTTAACAACGGAAAAGCATTGCACCAAAGAAAGTTAACAGTTGACCATTGGTTAACTTGAGGAAAAGTTAACCC
>JAQGBW010002547.1:0-19432 GCA_034698625.1 Julus scanicus
TCGGATGCATTTTTTCGGATTTTTTTTGCACAATCCGACTCGTTATAACCTGTACTATCCAAATCTGCAATAATAACGGATGCGTCCTGTGCAATTTTCAAATGCCTGTTTGGGGCCCTTCGGAGTCGTTTGTCAGGATTTCTCTTGCAGAATTGGACTCGTAATAACATGTACTATCTATATCTACAATAATTACCTGCAATTTCAAAAGTCGAATTTTCACTCATTTTTGAAAAAATCAAAGTATACCTTTACGCACGATGCATGATGCATGACGCATGCATGACACATGCAAAACGCATGAATGACACATGCATGACACATGCATAACACATGCTTGACATATGCAATGCACATGCATAGCACATGACACATTCATGACATTTGCATGCTACGTGCATAACACATGCATGACACATTTATTACACTTGCGTCACACATGCGTGACACCCGCATGACACATGCATAATACAGTAATGACACACGCATGACACATGCATAATACAGTAATATCACATGCATGTCACATGCATAATACATGCATGACGCATGCATGACACAGGCATGACATAAGCATGATACATGCATGACACATGACAAGACACAAGGCAAAAAACGACTCCGAAAGGCCCCAAAAATGAAAAATTTGGGCCCTTTGTGCTCATTTTCAAATGCATTTTTGAGGCTCTACGGATTTTTCTTGCAGAATTAGACTCGTTAAGGCGGAAACGGGGTTTTTTGGCGGAAAAACGATTCGTTTTGGAAAATGAATAGGATGGGCTTTTGTATGTTCCAAAACAGTTTTTTTTAATAAAATGATCTAATTCTTTTCGGTATCTAATATCCCCATTTTATTCAAAGATAACACGTAGATATTTTCTATGGTAGAATTTTTCATATGGTTTCCACGAACGTACAAATTTTAATAACGGTTTTCAAATAAAAAACAATTCTATCGTGGCGCATTTCTTGGCCTTAGGTTGTATGTTTTTCGTCGCCGTAACGAACAGTTAGGATTTTTCTGCTTGTTATCCGACAGACATTCGATCTCTGGATCCCCACTCAAATCTTCTCGGTACGTCCAATGCACGATCGTTCGATCCCACTTTAAATAAGAGTTGCACATCATCAATTAAATCGCAATGTACGATAATTTTTATAGGATATTGCCGTATACTTTTCCGTACCGAAGAGCTCACTATTTCTGATTTAAACGGATGCCAGGAAACGTCCCTCACACAGTCGTGATGATTTTTTAATTCTTTCACCTTCTTACCGGTCAAAGCATCATAAACTAAAAGTTTGAAATCGAAATTAAACTCCTGTTCGTTTTGAAACAAATGGCATTTTTAATATGCTCACCGATAACTTTCCCGGTAGAGCAACCAGTGTAAATGTATCGCTGTCCTGTGGTGAATGCGGGGGAAAAACGACACCGAATTAAAGTCTTCAACACCCGATGGCCGGTGTATGTCATCAAAGATGTATCCCCGCTTGAGCGTCTCGGCGTTTTGTTGGTGGAAGAAACTAAAGCACGGTTTGAAAATTAGAAACGAATGCCGCGATACGTTCGAGTGCACGCTTTGATCGGGTTAAAGTACATTTTTTGGGGACTTTTTGCCAGCGATAATCCCATCCGTTTGCGCCGATAACGTGCTTTGTCCTTTTCAAACTTTCCGAAGGTGAAAAGACCCTCACATCCCACAGCTTTATGCTCTGATCCTTGCAGTTGGTGATTAAATGCCGACCGTCGCCCTGCGATATAATGAAATATTTGAAAGATGCAAATTAAAAAGAACAAACAGACGAATTGGTTTCCTTTACCCTCGAATCCACAAACGTGATTCCATCTCTGTGTCCGGCCAGGACGCCCACAGGTTTCGGATGGTATTCGTCCAACGTGCGTCTGTCCCAGACTCTGCAAATGCCATCGTCTCCCCCGCTGAACAGAATTTGAGATGTGCCGTCTGCAAAGGCTACCGTATTGACGTCGTCTTCGTGCGATTGAATCTAAGACGAGAGACGGTCGGATAAAAGCTAAAGGCACTCGGCGGTCGGTGGCTCGCTTTCTCACCTTTAGCGTTCGTCTTCCGCCGATAATGTCATACACGTACAAGCACCCGTCGTTGGCGCTGAACGCAGAAAAGAAAGCATATTAATATTTAAGCAAAATGTTAATTGAGCAAAAATGACGTCTGAAGGAGTACGCACCCTCCAAGCACTTCGCGGCCATCCTGCGAAAACGTGAGTGAAAATATGCAAAATCTTCGATCTTCCGGGCTTAAAAGTAACGCGTGATGGAAATCGCCATTTCCGTGTATGCTGCATAAATGGACTGAAAAAGAAAGAAATGCAATATGCGCATACCACCACCAAATTCTGGACCAAAATATTTTTTATATCAAAAATTAAAACTTACTACACTCTGACCAACTCGAGTATATAAAGTGGCTTCCGTCTGGACTGAAATAAAACGTGCAGACGTGTTAAGATGTATGCACCATGAAAGCTTCGGCACTGGAAATGGATGCTCATTCCAAATTATAACTGGAATGCAATTATTTTTCATTTTTGCTTATTATTATTTCTGTGCTACCTAAAGGCAGTATCCAAAACGCTCCATCCAACATCTCGTGCTTCGACTGTTTTAAACAAATTGAACTGATCCATCTCGCAATTGTATAAACGAAGGCATCGATCTGGAAATAAATAATTTAGCATTTATAACAACCAAAAATCGTCGTATTAAATTTGTGTCCAGTACCTTGGCAAGCAGTCAAAAACAATCTTCCGTCCTGGGAATAGCTACCACAGAAAACTTTATTGGGATAATGTTGTATAACTTGACTTTTATTTGGCAGAAATCTGTAACAAACATCTGTTATTGTGCAGCACACAACGACCACAAAATGCATGATGGATGCAATAATACTACCCAGATGCAATCAAACAGCAATCGCCACATGTAAATTGCTGTGAACTTAACATTCCAGTTTCCCGCTAAATTAATTCAAAAGAGCGCATGTCAAAATCTTAGCGTTTGTGTACAGTTTGATTTACTAAGTTATTTACCTGACCCAGCATCTTCACGACAGTGTTGGGGCGTTCAAAACCGGATTTCTTCACATAGCCAGATTTAAGCAAAGTATCTTGCTTAAATGCGCTCTCCTATATTAAATAACTCATGTTATAAACGCTACATCAAAGTGGCCAATAGGTGTACCAGAAAAAGGTTACCTCTATTTTGTTAATCGTTTCAAGTGGCATATCCAGGGATTCGTCTTCCACATCGTCCACATCATCTTCATTAGAAAGTCCAGTCGTACCAAGTATTTCAACATCGACATTACCAGCCACCGTTGCAACTCTAGCATTACTTTAATAATATCAAATAACAATAAACTGGTGGACATTCACACCACGATATAATGATACGCAACTTACTTTCTTATCAAATACTGAAGAACCGTAACAAGATCGGGTTCGCTCTCTTCGCTCGCAGACGATTCGTCCGATTCACTTATATCCTCCATGTTTCTCGGCTGTTTGAGTACACGGAACCCATACACTGATGCTTGATGGTACTTGATGTGAAAATCGTCAAATCATTAAGAAAATTTCACAAAATAACAACAAATACAACTGAAATTAACTCGACTCGTAACTCCAACAGACGAGCCATACACCGATCATATGGCATACTTACATTCTGAAAGCGCACCCTACAAACGTACAACTTTTATGGCGCTCTGGCATCAGTAATGCAAGGAGCGTTCATAAACTACAGGCAACGTGCTACAGGCAGAGACAAATACGAAATACAAATTTGAAAATCCACCTAAAGTCTTCTCTATCACCCCGTTCTGCATTTGAAACAACCCGGCAACGTCAAGACGAGTGGGAAACTATTCTAAATCATCAAAAACTGGGCTTAATTCACAAAATATAAAATTTGTTTAAATTATCAGCGCCTAACAAACGCTAGAATTAGCTTTTCTATCTAAAGGCTGGATTAATAAAACGCTCTTTACAAATTTCAAATCATAAATTGAATTTTAAAAGTATGCATACCCGTAAGGTGATGTTTCCATTGCTATAAAGACCCGATGTTAACAGTTGCTTTCACACATTATTAGACAATGCGAGAGCATACTTAGTTTTGTGGAATTTGTACATGTAGGTGTCGTAATTATTTATTAATTGTAATTTTTGTTTTAAAAAAACAATGAAATTTCGGGGTTTGAACCTCGGTTGCGGGGCAAGTGGCGACATAAAAAGCAAACTTGGAGCCCAGGGGGGCTCATGCCCCCCTGGTCTCGTTAATGAATACCCTCAACCCTACCGCAGCAGCGCATCATTGGATACCCACGCCCGGGTATGAGGAGCCGTCGATGCCCCCCACAATGGGGACTCCAATGAAGGAATCTTACCGCATCCGGATGTGTACCAGGTCTACACGATCCATCTCAGCAGTAGCCCACCCGAGCTGAACAACTAATAGAGTTCAAAACTTGACTTTAAAATTGAGAAAAAACCTTTATTTTAAATATCGCAAATAAAATATTGTATTTCGTAGCTTGTATTTTTCTGAATCTGTGGGCAAAATTTCTAAAAACAATATTAGTTCCTTAGAAAGTTGCATAAAATTTCCATATTTTCAAAATTGGAATTGAACTAACTATACGCTCTGTGGATGTATTTTCTATAACGATCGCAACGCGCATGGTGCCAATGTGCTAAGATCACAAGGGCGTAATATATGCAACCGCATTTTTTGAGGGGAAGGGGTGGGGAAATATGGTCCAGAGTCTTAGGGTGCACTATTTCGGCCATAAAAATTGCATTTTTATCTTAAAAATCGCACTTTTACGATCTTACCATAGAAAAATCGCTCTTTTCAGCTTAGAAAAATGTCGTTTTTACCTTAGAAAAGATCAGAAAAATCACATTTTAAATGCAAAAGTGAAATTCCTGTTTTATATTTTGTCGATTCGGTTTGAAATTTGTAAAATTTCTTGGATTTCGGGGGAAACTATCCCCAAGATTTCCTCTGGACACATTTTCGACACACCACTCGGGGCTCGCTAAATGCCACATATGTGGTGCACCTTCAAACCTAAGTTTTATTCGGAAAGTGTTTTTCATCGTGGAATCAATGACCCAAAGTCGGGCCCGGGGTAAGATTGGGAGAAATCATAACCCTACATATTAGACCTCCCCTGTATGACACGTATTTATAATAGTAGAACTAAAAGGTCCATATATCCTTAAACATGTCCGCATATCCTACTGCACATCAGTTCTGCGCACCGGACTTGGGACACGAGGGCAACTAAAACTGAGGAGGGCGAAGGGATAATTCCGTAATAAAACAAGCTGAATTCCAAAATTTCAAACTTTATTACTTTTCTGTTACTAGATCACGCTGACAGGGGTCGTCCCTTTTATACCGCCTCTTATCTCATTGAAAATCAGACTAAATACAGCATATGCAATTTAGTACCAAACATATTTTCAAGTATTTTTATACTGTATTAAAATGTATGTACGTTTAATCATTTTCAATTCAGCCCATTAACTCTGCACAAAAATCCATTACGTTCATGTCAAATAAGTAATAAAATTCATTTTATTATTAAACTATGCCATGTTGAGTTGAGAACATGCTTCAGTTTTAAGCTAATAAATAAGTCGTACTTGGATATTGGATTTAAGAATGGATTACACTCATGTGAGAATCGAGTTATCAAGCCGATTCGAAATTGAAAAATAAATTATAGATCGACAAACAGCAATTAACGTACAAGTCGATGAAAACAAAATAACAGATAACACAAAGTGAATAAAATAAAAAATTTCAAGGCGATAGATTCGTGTAAACCAATTTGGGAATTATCTTTACAACTGATTAAGCTATTTTCAAAGATAAATTTCATCATTTCTGGTAACGCTACATGATCATCAGGATGCTAAACTAAGATGAATGCAGGAACCTTACAAGAAAGACGTACACAAAATTGAGATGTCCACAAAGTTCACAAAAGTTCTTAAATTATGATGCGATAGTTAGCCTTATTCCGGTTCAGCATCTTCTGAGAGCACAGAGATGTACTTGTGAACTTTGTAGTATGCCTTCGACAAGCTGTGAATCACTAAAACAATGCAGCGCACACAACTAACCTGTCGCAATGTCGTTGATGCATGATTCCAAATCGACATCAAACTCAACAGCTTTATAAAATAAACATTTCAATCTGCCTAATCAAATTAGAGATTCCTTCGTTTTGACTGTCTTTTTCCTAAAACCTAGCAGACTGGCACAGCAAAAATCCGCTTGACACTGGTCCTGCATGGAAGAGAAACGGCTAGTTTAACGATGGGGCTGGGGGTATGCTTTCTTAGTCCGCCCCCTCGGCACCGGAAGAAACGGCAGATTCTGTAGTCTCCGTTTCTCGTAGCGGCTTGCACCCAGGCGCGGATTGGTGCTTTCGTAAACTAATAAAATGCAGTTTCAATGGTTCCCAATGGGAAAGTTCAATAATGGTCAGAATTGATGTGCGCATTGGCGTTTGCGTTTGAATTCGAGTATGGCTTTGCTAGTGCAGCATGCCCATTGCCATCAGGCATGCCGTTATTGGGTGGCGTGGAAGGTATAGTTACCTTGCTTTTCTTATCGTTCAGAAGGTCCCCCGTCTCATCGTCCACCCCTGGGTTCTCGTAGATCCCATCTTCCTCACGGTCCTCCTCGTGGGTGTAATATTCGGCTCCCCTTCGGTAATACATGATCAGGATCACCGCGACGGTGACTAAAAGCAACAAGAAAATGATGCAGGCCACCACCAGGCCAACGTGTCCCTGGTGGAAGGATACGTTGCGTTCCGGTTCCAAACCTTCGCATCCCCCCAAGAGAGCATCGTCGATGAGCTGTATTGCACGGTCGTACAGCTCTGGCGGTGAAACGCAGCGCAGGCAATATTTGGTGTTGGGGGATGTTGGGAGGCATGCCCTTTCGAAGAAGCGCGAGTTGTTGAGCCACGCCATCAGAGCCGGGATGTAACACAGATCGCACGACCAAGGGTTGTCGTTCAGCAAGAGCTGACGCAGGTGGCGCATGCGATCAAATTGGTCAATGAGGTCGCTGTCCAATCCCTTAAAGTCGTTGCGTGACAGGTCGAGGCTTTCCAGCTGCTTCAGCTGGGTCAAGGTATGGACAGGGAACTTGGTCAGCCCGTTGCCCGAGACGTTGAGCCTCCTGATGGAGGCCGGAAACTGCAGCACGGTGGGATCCATCTCCTTCATGTTCAGGGAGCTGATACCCAAACCCAGCAGGTTCGGTAAGGTAGCCAGCATCTTGGACAATATTGGTTGGCTCATGACGTTACCGCCGATGTTTAAGGCCTGCAATTTGGGGGCCAGATGAATGAGTAGGTCGGGATCGGTTATCTGGAGAGAAAAAAAAGAAGGAATAAGACAACGGTTGTTTGATGGGTAGATAGATTAGAAACACGTATCGTATGCAAACCTTGACATGGTTGTAAGACAGATCGAGATCCTGAATGGTGACATTGTTGAACGAGTCTCGTTGCAGAAACTGTAACTGGTTGAAGGAGAGCGTTAAGCGGCGAAGATTCATTCCTCCAAAGGTGCCGTTGAAGATGGACGGGATTCGGTTGCCGTGTAAATATAGAGTGTGTAATCGAGTGGCATAATGTACATCGTCTGTGGAGAAAAACTGAAGCTTGTTGTAGCTTAGATCCAACATTTCCAAATGAGGCAAATTCCGCAGGATCATGCTGTTAAACTGCGATTGGGCGCAATCGCTCAAACGGAGAATTCGGAGGCGAGTAACATCCTTAAAGACGTCAACATCGACGTTCACGTCCAGGGGATTCGAATTCAGATTCAAATCCTCGAGCTTAGCCAGCTTCAGAAAAAACCTAGGCATCAGTTGAGTCATCTTGTTGCGTGAGAGCGTCAACTGGGTCAGATTTTGCAAAAAGTGGAAAGCGGCAGAAGGCGTGTGTTGAATGTTATTGTTGTCCAAATGCAGGCTGCGCAGGGATATCAAATCTTGAAAGTTGTATTCCAACAGCTGAGTGATGTTGTTATCGGTTAAATTTAAAATCTTCACGGGTGCAAAGAATCACCATGAAAATAGAAAAAATATTCATTTCATTATTGTCAACATAAGTACTTAATACTGGGAATTTGGAAAACAAAAGTTAATGCATTTTATGTTACTGCGTTTTACTATACTGACCTGCAGTGAATATAATCCTTTAAAGGTAGCTTCTCCAATGGCAGGTAAGAGGGAATTTGTAATATGAATCTCTCGGATTTGGGTAAATTTATAAAAAACCCTACTGATGGCTAGCTTATTGGGGTTGTAGGGTGGTGCCGTCACCACCAGCCTATAAATGTCATTTTCCATTTGAGACGTTGGAATAATGCCTTCCATTCCTCCACTATCGCATATCACTTGTTTGCGTCCATCTCGGTCTTTTGAGCATTGGCATACTTTGGGGCACATGCCATGGGCGACTGAACACACGCCGACCAGCACCACCGCAATGATGTACCACCACCAAAGGGATACGCAAGACATGGACTTGGCCGCCATCTTTGGAAGTTCTCTCACTAAATCTTTGCTAAATCTTCTGTTTTGGCATTACTGTAACAGAAAAAGGACCAACGTTAATATATAAACATGAACATCTCAATTAGGTACAGTATAAATCATGCTAATTTATAGCATCGAAGTCTGTGAAAACAATCCATGCTATAATCACATTTTTTGCATTAATTTCCTGCACGAACTTACATTTTTTCTGTATGTAATGGTCTTGAAAACATTCGCTGCACAACCATGCACTGGACACGATGATGGAGCAGTGTCTTTGTGAGCACATGCAACAAAATTCATATATTCCCCCACCCCCTCCTACAGTACCCTCACCTTTTGTACAATCCCCCATTTAAGGTGTTTTATTTGATATTTCCCTACCAATGCGAGTCTGCTTTAAAACACAAAAGGTTAGACTGCAGTCGTGTGCCACCAAAGGAACAAAAGCGTCCATCGGTGGCACCCATCATGACGGCATGATCCTGTGCCCGTGGGTTGGGAGGGAACCCCCATCAAGAGGCATAGGGGAAGAGGATAATAAAGCGTAATGATTTGATCGAACGTTTATGCAGCGTTTCAATGGGACTTCATTCATGTTTTAAATCACAGATGGCGAACTCCTATGATTAATTCACCCCATTAACATATACTTCGAATAATGGACGAAAATCGTAAAAATGGGAGGGTTGGGTTTGGAACCCATGTTGGTAACAAGATACTGTAGTTTACTCCTGAATTAATCATCGACATGCAAAATCAACGATCAACAAACAAATTAAAATTCAGGGCTTGAACTTTCATCACATGGCGCCAGCTCATCATCACCAGGAACGAAATTAATTTTGGGACACATTTGCAGATGGTGTTGCAAATTGCCCTAAAGCAAGATCATACCTGAAATTCGCAAACTACAACAGAAGCCAGTGGTGCAAATATAGGGTGAGGCAGAAGGGGTGAAAACGTGAATTTTGCTTTTGTTTAATATAACGATCACCAGTTTGTGGACCAATAGGGGCCAAACATGTGCGTTTTAGGTGCTCTGAGCGCCACCTACTCTAATTAATGTATCTGATGATGGACCACCAAAGGAATAGCCAAAATGATTAAGGACAAAACAAGGATTCGCAAGAGTTTTTGTTATATTTCGTTGTATTAAAACGAGAAAACTTCCATGAAGACTTTCTTAAATTGAGCAATTTCCCCAGACGTAAAAAAATCCATCCTTGATATCGATCCTATACATCGAGTTTTCCTACAATTCTGATAAATCAAGGTTTACAATAGTACTAGAAACAAATTGCTATGTGGTCACTAGAACAAATTCCAAAATGAAATTGTCTTTTGTAGTTTTACTTATCCTTAGGCCATAAGAGTAATTGTATACATAATAATGGAACAGCATAATGCCGAGCGCAACCACAAAGATTCACCGCAAAATTGGTATGGGTTAAAATAGAGACATTACCACTGAAAAACTGCAGTTTAATGAAAACCAACATAATGGACATCCCATTAGGCTTATAATGAAACATCAAAAGGGCTAACAAAAAAAAAAAAGACTTAATTCTGGGAAAAGTCGAGCATGCGAGACTTCAAATTGCGCAAACGTCTCAAAGCAAAGCTTATTCGGTCAATGCGATTTTAAATTATACGTACAGAATACATTTACACAGATAATTTATGCTTGCAAGTTAAGTGTATTCGGTTGAAAACTGAAATCTTTGAAAAGCATTAATTTGTTGACTTTTACACAAATTACATGTGTATAACTTTCTGGATTTCATTTTCACCACTTTATGAAATTGAATACATACCTTTCAAACGGAACCCTTTTTAGTTTGTAAGCAATGTATACACCATTATTACCACCGATATTAGCAATTAACATAAATATACAAAGCAAATCTTTTTTTTTTTTAAATAATGCATGAAAATTTGGCCAATATGCTGTTGCCGAACGAATACGATGTCCTGCAGAGCCTTTACAATCTGTTGCAAAGGTCTGCTGGTCCAGTTTATAACATCTATCCAATAGCCATCAGCAATAGGGCCCCGAGCATCATGAACATGCAAGCATTACGTATCCAAAGTACCAGTTTTCCATTTTTTTTATTATATACTTTTTAAAAAAATAAATATCAGACCCCTACATCTAAAGTTGTCAAATTTTGAAGTTTAATTGGTTGATATAATTATTCTTTGCCCAAAACCAAATCATTAATTTTCTGCAGTAGCACTATCCTGTACATCAAATGTTCGCATAGCTGTCATGTGTCAACAACATGATACATACAGTAATTAATAGAAAACGTGAAAGCAGCCCCACCAAACTAGGGGAAAATAAGCTTAAATTACAAAAAAAAGTGTATACAATTTTACACCACGAGTAACAAAACCAGTCCTGTCTATAATAAAATCTTTATTAAAATTATTTGACAATCTTTTCTTTTGTGTTATATTAGAGTGTTTCATTTAAAAACAACAATGAACATGCATTACAAAATTGGATGAAATACATGATTACTATAACGTACGTCATACATTTTGCTTGGATCCAACGAATTCTGACACTAACCCAAGGTCCTCAGCTGTTGTTTCAGAATCTCCGAAGTTAAGGAGCTACAAAACATCATTGTTTTCTTTAATAGGAATCTGATGATAAAACTTGTTCATGTTCAAACTCTTCAGGGGAGTATGTCGGTACTAACGATACTATTTTACACGCTATACGTACATTCCAAATAACAAGGATTTCATCTTTGAGAGGATTGGGAACTGGTAAAGTACGTCTACGCATAACAGCTAGGGACACGGCGGAAGATTTATTGACCATATATGGGCGCATAATTATGTCCCGATTAGCATTGTTCTAATTATTCCCGGTGAGGTCTTTTCTTTGCAAAAAACCATCTAAATTATGACACCCAACAAGGATGGCTGCCGTCCCAACAATGGCGGCACTCGAGTGTGAAATTCTGAAAATTGTTTTCTGGCAAAGCAATTGAAGCAGACAGGCAAACCCTGGTCATATAATTAAGATGGCATGAATCACAATTTTCATGCTTGCAGTATATATTTTTTATATTAGAGTGAAAATGGGTTTGCGTGCAAAAGCGCAATTTCGTCCGCTGAATGAATGAATCGACTGTCGGTCAGGCATAACGCTATCACGTGAGCATGGCAGCCGCCATTTTGGATGGGTAATACTCGTGAGAATGCCCTATGGCAATGGTATGAGGGGTGCACCGAAGGAAAGACTATTTTAAGAGAAATTTGAGGCAATATTTCATCACTTGTGCCATTAACTTGAAAAAACTTGAAAACTGGCATAAAATTGATATAATTATAACGAAAATACAGCCACAAAATATTTATATAAAAAATGGAGGGAGCAGGTGCACACGCCTATTAAGCGGTTCAATTTGATGGGGATGGAGAAATAAAAAAACATTAATCGCTGCGGGAATTTTACCAAATTCTAACGCATAAAATTAGCAATTTTATCACCACGGGTTTCAAGTACACCTGTAAAAAGTTAAACTGGCAGTTTACGTTGGAATGACGGAGAAGCTCAGCAGGGCAGCGTTTTAGCATCCCTTTAATGGCAATTAACTTGTCGTTTTAACAAATTTGTGAGCTTATAATTGAACTTTTACAACACAAAAATCAATCAATTGTATTCGGTTCCTCGATAATTTTAAAGTTTTAAGCGTGTATAAGATACCTAAAACTGGAGTAGCCCATTGTGTAAGTTTTCAAAACAAAAGTCATAATAATGAAAATTTACATTATTATTTGTCATCAGACACCGTGCATAACAACAATCAGTCTCAAGGATTCCATGGCATTGATGGCAATTAAAAATGAAATTTTAACGATTGCAAATACACGGTGTCACAAAAGTCGAAATTTTCTGTATTACATTAATATGGTAGTAATTTAGACAAACTCCACATATCTAACTATAATAGAATCTATAGGTGATGCAATACAATTCTTTCGGTAGTTCCAAAATCAAGGATGATAATAGTAACTATACATGTTAACGTAAAAAAAAATCAAATTTGACGGTTTGTCCATAAGCCTACAGACAAGTATACTGTATTTCAAGGTCTTTTAGCAATGTACTCCGCCCTAAACAGCAATTTAAGAACGTAAAACCTCAAGTGCACCACCGAAAGATAAAACTTCTAGCACTGATGTCATTAGCTCAGGAAGCAACAAATAACAACAATCACCACACACATTCGACAAGCAAGCCTATGGGAAAATGATCCTTCTGGCGACTAATTTAGAAATCTGTAAGTTGGTTTCCTTCATATTGTTAAGAAATAATTAGCACAAGGGAGTGATGAGCTATGTCAAGATCTCTTATCTTGGTCTTAAACAAAGCAAATGATAGGGAGATCTTATCTTAAATCAAGAACAAATTTAGGAGATACATTAACCATGCGGGATGGTGCAGTCTCCACAATTGGTGAACTCCACCCTACATGGTGCCAGCATTTTGGTAAAGAATTTCAACAGTTAATGTCTTCTTACCACAACCTCGTCTGTTGTAGGACCAACAAGCCAAATTCTACCAGTTTTTATGGAAGTTGCCATGTAATGTAAAAGAGTTATAGTCGTCGATGAAATCAATTCATCAAAACTAGTTTCAGCTACCCGAGTTCACGAGGTGGATATCAACCAAAATTTATCGTTTCACTATTTACGTAGGACGGCAGAGTAATCAAAAATAATTAAAATCGTGCAAAAATAATTAATGCAGAGCAACTGTATCTCATTAAAGTTGACCGCCAAACATCAACTCCTAGATCCTCAGTCAATTATGTCTTCCAATTAGGACTTGTACTACAAACTTTATCTGTGATTTCAATTGACAGCAAACGAATATCTTTAAATATCAATACCACCAAGATATAACTGAAACCCCTTTACCAAAAATCATAGCTATACTCCAAATCTAATTTATTTTCCCAATTTATATTCTCAAAGAATTCCAACCGTCAAGTAACAATGTGTCAGACAACTATCCGTAACACTGGTAATGAATTGTCAAACATTCAGACCACTTGATTCCAGTACAGTGGTTTTCATGAGAATTTCATCATAGTAATGTTTAAATTTCTGATGCGACTTGGTGAATTTTTCAAAACATAATGACTGCCATGGTTCAGAATTTTTCTTGAAAAATGACATCACAAATTATCAGTGTCTGCAAACTGCAAACAAAAGAAACGTAAAAATGGTGCCCACTTAAGTACAATCAAAAGTGGTAGCATTCTGACACAAATCATTGTGAAGACCGTAATTATTCTCCCCATTCGAGTTGACATAAGGTCACAATAGTTGGTCTCTAAATAATAATAACAAAAAGATAATAAAGTGTAATCTTATTTTTACGATCCCGCAGCCTATTATGAAAGTAATTCTTATGCTCATCATTAGTAGGACTTGTTCAACAGTGAAATGGACAAAAGCACGAAAATTCGTTCAAGAAATCGCTACAAATTACCAGGATGCATGCGCTCCTTTTTTTCTTTCTTTTTTTGTTGTTGAATACTTTGGTATTGTTATGAGATAATTAATGTCTTTAATTGAAAGCATTGTGAGGTGGTTTTTTGCATTATTATGCCTTATTATTTCATAGCAGTTAGGTCATTCACTGGGGGATATTTTTCACAAGTTGGCACTGATATTCTGCAATGAATTTGGGGTACACATTTAAAATTTCAAACATGGCGTCCTCTTGGGGTTGAAAGATTGTATAATTCACATAGACTGGAAAAATTAGTTTAAAATTCTAAATTGCGGATACAAAATCATGGTGCTGACTGTGATTTGGGTAATGGATGAGGATGGGGGAGTTGCGTACATTTAGGTAGTCTAGGATGGGGTCGGAAAAAACGCAAATTTGGGTAGTGGAGGATGGGGGGTGAGGGGAGATCATTTGGGTATTTTGCCCTGGGGGCCAAATAGCCTCGCTACACCACTGGATGTTGGGCCACTCGTTTGGATGATGACATAGTATCCATATATAATATCATAAGTCATTCAAAATTTTTCCAAAAATAAGCTTACCAATATGCAACGCTACGCTTAAACATTCAAAAACTGACCAAAAAAACCCCCAGCGGTTGTCTTTGAAGTATAATTCTACTTGATAGGCGTACTCATCGTGGTTATGGTTCTGTTTTGATTATTTTCATTTCATGAAACGGGTAATTTCCAACCAATTAAAGCCTCGCAAATGCAGCCCACGCTTTCGTCCCTTATGTGTCCTCATTGTCTCGGTAACATCTTCAATCACTGACATAATCATCACAATGGTTTTCCCTCTCTGGTCATTTTGGAACACATGTTTTTCTCAGCAGCCTTAACATACCGAGAAAACTTTAATAACTTCCTGCACATGTCCACTGCGCTCGTTAAAAAGCAATTTCATTGGCTAAACAAGAAATAAATTGGCGTTAAAAATTAATACACACAACACGGATATCTCATAGCTGTGATTACCAAGGCATGGTTTCAGATAAGGGAGCAGCAGTTTTGGCTAAGGAACTAAGTACTAACGGACTTATAAGCCCATCAGCATTTCCCATGAGTGGTTTACCAACTTTTTATATGCCTCCAAGAGCATAAAATCTCAAATATTTTATGAAACCTGGGGTGTACAACCATAACCTGCTTAATATTTAATGAAGAATATGTGGTATGCTCGCATAAGGAAATAGTAAAAATCTCGAAAATCCCTATACATGCATATAGTGGCAGAACCAATTTTCAAAAAAAAAAAGCCTCATGCCATATTCATAATTATGTCGTCTTGGTCTTAATTTCGTCACTGCAGCATATATAGATTGAGGCAGCTGTGCTCTATATAGGGTTCTACCATGATTACTAATACTAGAAATGCCACATAGCGGGTTTTCCTATGACTTACCATATTGATTATTTTTCTGGCTATCCCCAGTTTGATCGAGATGGAAGATGAAAAACTTAAAAGCCTATTTTTAGTGCTAACAACGATAGCATGCAGCAACCAATAGCAATAAACAGTGCCTATACTGTACAAATAAAAGCATGACCTTTGATTTTTCATATGCATTTGCAGAAGTCTCTACAGAGTCCATTGTGCATTAAAGTTTGATAAAATAGAATGCCAACATCTCATAAGCATACAAAAAATGAAAATCATGAAAAATTTGTTGAACATTAAAACGAAATTTTAAAAAAAAATGATGTATCCCTTTCTCCCTTTTCGCAACTTTGCCAAAGACTGACGACTGTTTATAAGCCATATACAACAATTCCTTGCGAAAGAAAACTTACATTTTTATGAGTTATATTTCTCGCAGTATGTAATTTTGAAAACAACATTATTACACCTACAGACCTAATAAAATCACTGCACGAGAGACTCCGTCCATGAACTTTTGACCACGGTATAAGGAGGGTATAATATAGGAGAGGCGGTCAGACGAGATGATAACCTCATTGACCAAATAGGCCTATCAATTGTTTTGATTGCTTTGATGTTTAGGGTCTCTAAACAAAAGGACCACGCCTTCAAAGACTTCCCGAAAGAGATTGTTTACCGAGCAATTCATGCAATCCATTAGCGACATCACCAACTTTTCATGCTCTTCACGAAAAAAATCCACATAATCCTAATCCTGGAACGTGCTGCAATGGGCCCACAACACACAATGCCAAAGCAAACTTCAATGGTTTCATAAAAAAAGAAATTTCAATTCAAAAGGCTCAAACAGCAGGGAATTCCTCTATATATAACTGTGGGTAACGAATTAGGCGTAGAAAACACAAAAACCAACAGTTTATAATGGGCAAAAGCTTGAAAAATAGGTTTACTTTTGGGTTAGGTTCGTATAAAAGCCATCAAAAACTAAACCCGTAGTCTCGGGGCCATATTCTGCGTTACCAAGTTTTTGTATACACAAGAGGAAAAAAAGAAAAGGTGGGGTTAGAGTAACGATCACAACAACAAAGTCTTTACGCTCAAGTCTAATCCTTCCATTGAATGCAACCAACGAGATGACAGTTGAATGATAGGAATGTTTAAAATCCCACATGTTGATATTTCTGTCAAGATTTTGTAAACATACAAACAACAGAAACTGGAAGTTTTCGTGACGCTTTGATGTTATCATCATACCGAATTTCCTCAAATCCTTGTACACTGTACTTCTATAGGCAAACTTAAGTTACCACAATTCTTTATTGACCCTGGAATTTGAAGGATATACAAACTTCAGTATAAAATATGTGTAACAATATGTATATTACAGCTGTTATTGAAAATAACATTTTGACATACAACCTGAGTGGTGCCATGTGAGGACTTAAAGAGACAAAATAGCCATGAGTGCATCAAATTTATTCGTCGAATAACCATATATATATATACATGTTGTCCAGTAATGTTCAATGTCTGGTACATGTCCTAAATGTAGAATAAGTCCACATGTGTTTTTTCCCATAACAGATAAGGGACCTTAATTAACAATAAGTTATTTTCGACTTTTACTGAGAAAATACCTCTGAAACTACCTGAGATAAAGTAGAATAAGTGGGTCATTTCTTACCTATAAAAAGCGAATACGATGCTGGTCTGGAAAGCACAAAATCCCTATTAAAAATTTAAAAATCACAACCCAAAAAAACATTTTGTCCTCAACCTCATCCCACTATGGACTCGTGTTTAATCAATAACCTTACAAAAAAAAACAAATGTACACTATTTAGTGCCCACGCTACCGCCCATTATCCAGTTAAATGTCATACATCTTTCAAAACTGGTAAACAATGTCACGCTGCATTGAAGGTTGATCGGATTGACAGTCAGCTGAAGCATATCCAGAAGCAAACTTCTCAGTTGAATTAATACTGCATATATTAGGACATCATAGAAAATCGTTTACGATAACTTAATAAACCCAATTATGGAAGAGGAAGCGGAGAAACTGAACTAAACAAACACGCAATAGCTTAATTACTTCTCTAAACACCATTCTATATAGGAAGAGCGCCATTGTCTTAACGATTAACCTAATAACAGATAATAAGCCCATTAAAAATGTTATAAACTCCAGACCCGACTGAAAGTTTCGTCAAACTATTAATCGAAGGGAACAAAAAATAAACAAGAAAAAAACTTGATTGTTTATGAGTGGGTTGGGTAGACCTCCAACTGCGTGCTATAAACAAAAATGCCCATATATAATGGCGAAAACATACACCATCCAACCATGCATGATGAATCTCGGTTTTCGATTATTTTAAAAATTTAAACACATCGTTTTTAATGGATGGGGAAAAATGGCTCTATTCAGTGTCTCAGCGATTAAAAATTACTTGAAACTGCCAGCAGTTTAGACATCTTGACAGCTGTCACGCCAAAAAACTTTGAGATCAAATCAGTACATTACATCATACTATTAAAAATAAGTTTAAAAAAAACCAGAAGGGCCTCATTGGTAAAACACAGTTAATGTTTGTATTGTATAGTACGTGCTTGTTGTAGTCACGGAATGGATTTCATCCTTGCTGAACACCGATTTGGAACAATCAATGAACTGCTCGTTGAGCATGCGCATATACACAAATTTTATCGGTTTTGGATAAATCTCATCCAAATCGGGTTTTCAGCTGTAATAGAATTAAATCCATTCCATGACTATGTGAATGAGTGCAACTAAGACTACACGTAAAATTACAAAGAGATCAAATATTCACACGAAATGATGAGGACACCCTTTCCCCAAAAAACATCAAGGGGTATATTGGCGTGGGTTTCTAGGCAAATGGACCTAACCCCAAACCAACAGCGAGGATTTGCAATTACGTCTATTAGGAAGATAGGATGTGCTATTTTCATTAGCACCATGGTGGGATTAACAAAGCAGCTTATAGCCAATTAACTGAGCAACGTGTACGTAATCTATGGAAGTCGTTAACACCCCAAAAGCATGAAATCATGCACGTCAGTACATTACAATGAAAACCATTTTGAATCGAATCGCAAATGGATAAAAACACAGCGGATGCAAAAGTTGCTGACATTAAGCAAAATGTGAGCTCTGTGGGGATTTTTTTATAACGATAGAAAAGGAACACACGCACACACAATAGGCGGTGGGCCAACCAAAAAACCACTTGAAAACCGACAAAAAAGATATAAAATGCTACGATAAAGGTAGTTATCATCTGATAGAGACCAATAAAAAAAGTATCAGAAGCGGAATTCCAGATTATCTACAGTCAAATCCTTTGCAACACCACCGCCATTTATTCTCACGCACACACATAGGAACAGTCATGGCCTATCAAAATTCAAGCATTCTGATCGATTTTTCAAGCAGCGATGCGATAAGCATGGGCTAGCTTTTGTAGCTAGGAAAAGCACATCGTTAAAATGCGAGACATTCAATGGGTTTAAATAAATTGGAGAAAAAAAAGCAAAAGCTATGTGGTCATCGATGAAAAACAAGCAAAGGCCTAAAATTGCTTCATGGCCTTGACTGGACGTCTACTTATTCGAAAACCATGTCGGGCTTGTTAGTACTCTTTGGCAATTGTGACATGAAATGTTCAGTAAATGCGTAGGCTTTGCCAATTGTTGATAATATGCCAAAATTTGCTGGTATTTAAGCAGCTATAGATATATATATATATATATATAGCTAGGTCCACGAGTTGACACAGACAGCCCATATGGAAAAGTAATATCTTGACAATATATAGAAAATATAATGGGTTACAATGAAAATATATTTCCAATATATT
>JAQGBW010002548.1:0-19421 GCA_034698625.1 Julus scanicus
GAATCGTTGATTCATCAATACAAAGATTTTCTTTTACCTCCAGCTCGTGACAGCGTTTCAAGAATGCTGTGATGATTATCCTTACTTTCCACAGCCTGTCATGCAAATTCAGCGTATTGGTAATGTCCACCAGGTGACGACACGACCGAAGCTTCTAAAAGCGATTTTTTGTGATGCCAATCAATTGCACAAATCCAGTGGTGATTAAGGAATTCTAGTACATGCGAAGTCGTGGGAATTTTACCACTCCCATGAACACATGCAGAGCCATGACTTGTCGCATCTCAAAAGCAGTAGTGTTCATTTCCTCAAAAAATTTCTCTGGAAAATACCTCAGGAAGTACTGCAGCAGCGTCAACATTTCCTGGGAAAGCTCAGAAAATCGCATGTTTGCTTCGATGGTTAAGTCAGGCGTCACAAAACGACTCTTTCTCATAGCACGGAGTTTAGGTTTTTGTTTGGCAGACCTGGCATTTGTCTTCTTTTTTTTAGCTGGCGGTGGGGCACTGGCGTTTTTTAAAAGTAGTGGCTTCACAATTTGACTATTATCACCATCAGAGTTGCAAGATGAGGAAAGCTCATCATCATAATCAGATGATTGTATAGTTGAAAGGGCATCCTCATCTTCGGAATCAGATGATTGCATAGTTGGTAATGCATCCTCATCTTCAGAATTGCATGGTTCTCATTCTATATCTGATTCTTCTGAAGGTAATTCATTGAAAGCAGCATCCAGGGAGCGCATTGATGGCCTAGCCACATCGAGTTGAGCATACTTCATGTACTTCCGTGGCGTTGTACGTTTATGGTAAAACCGAGTATTTACCATAGTACATGAGCTGGTGGATTTTGAAAATTAAAAAGGAATGAAATGCTGCATATCTACTTTTTTAGAAGTATTATTAGGGATAATAGCCCTAGCAAAAGTTAAATTTCTTAAAAAAAATTGAAAAAGGCCTAAAAATAATATTTTTACCTGCACTGTAAAAAAATGAATAGATCTGTACTGCATTATAAGCTTAAAATATAAATATATACTTTAAAAACATAAAATTTCAATGAAATTTGATGAAATATTGCAGCTTTCCTCTTGCAAAACATGCAATCTAAACATGTGGACAAATTATTCATTGTGACCCTTGAGCCCTGGTGGTTAATATTTTAACCACCCATAAAATAGCTATAAAAATTAATTAATACAAAGTTTTACCCAAAATTTTGTATATAGCTGCTAAAGAGTGGCTTTCAACGAATGCTAATTGAAAATTTTTAAAAAAATGTTGCTAAATTGTGATTTTAAGACCAAAAAGTCTGCACTTACCATGTGGTTGCTCCATGCTTGAATCAGCCATTTTAAACAGCTGTAGGCTCTACACTAGTAAAAAAACTCGGCAATTTGATTGGCATATGTATAGCCACACCTTAACTGAAGACTATGGTAAAAAATCCATGCAAAAAGTACTAATGGTTTAAGAGAGGAAAATTTTACTGTGACTGGTTAATATATTAACCGACAGTGCTGAAAGGCCGGGTTAGTTCGAGCAGTTTTGCACACAAGCTTTTTTCCCCAGAATTTTCGGATTCCTGCCGCTTCAAACCAACATTATTGATGGTTCTATGCACAGTTGACTGTTTTATGATGATTCCATTTTTCCTCAATTCAAAATCAATAAAATACAGCTAATATTTGAGTTCAGAAAGTGTTTTAATGGTCACTGTTTCAACACAAGTGTAAGTTGCCATTTTGAATTTCAATTTGACTTAATTGTTTATTTTAGAACTTCATGAGAACATCAAAGCATGTGCAAAAAATATTACACTTGCATGTCCATATCAAAAGATAAGACATTTGAAAATCTATGCAGATTTGACAAAACACAAAACACCCTCTGTAATTATGTTACTCGTAAAGAAATGAGTTGATTCTTAATTGGATTCATATTGGATTATTGTTGCATGCAGTGTTAGTTTGTAGATCTACTTTCATCTCTAGAAATGTTGCTGGGGGAGCGTTCATAAATTACATTATGCCAAAATGTTGACTTTTTAACCCCTCTTCCCCCTTGTCATGATTTGTCACTTTTTTCTGGACCAATATTGCATTACTTAACGGGCAGATATCCCCCCCCCCAACCTAAAGAAAAAAATTCATTTTTTAATATTACAGATTTAAGTGAAAAAGTAATGAAATATATCAATGAACATGATTTACTGTATTAACATGACCTAACCAGCACATATAGTTTATTTACTACAATCCTAACCTATGGATTATTAAATTAATAAAGTGAGGCCTATGAATTTATCCACAGGTTAGGATCATAGATAGATAGGCTAGGTGTGCAGGTTTGGACAAAGTTTGGTCTTTCAGTTGTGGATCCCCAAAACTCCACTCTTGCCTACAATTTAAAATGTTTACATCAGCATATTATTTATCTTTCTTGACCATCTACGGTTATATCGAAAACCCTATTTGTTATTTTGCCTTTTAGACCCTGAAATTTAAAAGTGCAAACCATTATTGTATAATTTTTTGACCCCTGAAATTCTATGTACGTACTGTATACGAATAAGGAAATTTAAATGCTTACTTACTCTTTGAAGTGGTTTAATGTTCTCTCAAGGGCAGTTAAGTTGTTTTGAGATTTCAATTATCGGAATCTGGCTGATAGAAATGCGCTTGTTTGCAGTTGAAAGTTTGATTCCTGTAGTGACAACATCATCGTCATCTATCCACTCGGCATCTTCAGAGTTCAAATCGTAGGCAATGATGGCCATAAGTTCTTGCTGTCTTCTTGCTGCTATTCGAATGGGTCTGATCTTAATTGCAGCTGGTCCTTGTTTGGCTTGATTCCCTGCTTTTTTGCATGACCGTTTATGGATTTGCGAGCTTGCTGATGTAGCATGGTAGAGGTCACAAGTGTTGCAAATTTTGTTGGCAAGCATCTTGTAAACAGAAGAACAATACATGTTGTAAGGTAGCAACTTAAAATTTCGAACCAAACACGGAAAGATGTCAGACTCATTTATTGTTTTTCTTACAAAAAGTGAGGGGTATTTTCCGCCTGCTTTGCTAGTTGGCTCTGCTTCTCTTATGCCTTCACTAGTTTGTATCAACTTTATTAGAGATGGCAGAAAACGGTCGCTAACAACGTAGAAATATGAGCTGCGTGCTGGACGACAACACTCAGAAGTCACTACACTAAACAATTTGAGTTAAATACTGGCTCTCTATTATATGCTTAGCACACCATTCACCATCTTTGTTGATCAAACACTCAAGTTCACTTACTTCTAATGAAATGTACTCTGCCACAACAGGGTATCCATCAATGACAGAGCTTGAGAAAACCTCTGCTAGCGTCCTTCCTGCAAATGCAAAGTTGGCCTTCTCCAGCTCTTTGTCGACAGTCTTTCTGTTATTGTCAAGACAGGAGCCATAATGTTCATAGGAAAGAATTAGGCCAGATAGTTCACGACATAAAGGAGCCATTCGCAGTTCGACTCTATTAAATGCACTTTTACCAGGTACATTGCAGGCGATAAACAAAACGTCTAAATTATGGTCACAGAAATGCTAAATACCTGCATGAATAACCTTTTTGTATTGAGGATTTTCATCTGGACATCCATCAACAGAAATAATCACCACAGGCTTCACACAACCCTCTTCTGATTTCATAAAGATTGAGAATTCGCAATTATCCAAACTCAAGTCTGTTAGTCTTTAACATGAGAATACTCCGTAGATGAAGTGTTTTCCCGAGCGTATTGCAATATATGTTGGGTCAGAGTATGATACTGCTGTTGACACTCCCATGCCATTGGGATTGATTACAATAACTGCATAGACGGATAGTATTAATTTGAGCTTTTCAGCTACAACCTAATCGTTGTCAGGCAATTTCACTCGGTAATCTATGTGCATTACTAAGGGGGCTTGTTTGTTTGCTGCAGTAACTCCAAGAGGCACTCGAGCCTTATCATCCTGACTTAGAAACACAACTTCATTTGGACCAAGGGGGGATGCAATTTCTTCTAGATACTTAATTGAAGCTGCTGCAAACTGCATATCGAAATGTGCTGAATGTAGATCCATTTGTGGTTTTGATAATGTTACAAGCACGGTTACAATGTTACGTTTTCCTTGCATTGTCCTTGAAGATCTTGAAAGCAACCGCAGATAAGTACTACTTCGACTCAGATTAAAATTCATGTGCTTCAAATCCTCCGTAAGTTCATCTAATGTCTTCACTCTGCGCAATGTTTCAGTTCTTCTCTCGTTAGCAGCACAGCCATGGGTGGCAAGATTCACAATAGCTTGTAGCAATCCTGGTTATTCTTCTTCTAATTGTGGCCTTCCACTTTGATCTCTAACCTTGAGCTTTTTCTTAAGTTCAGGGTTGTCATTGCAAGCAGCTTCAATCTGCCTTTTTTAAATCTCTGCTTTTTTGTTGTCTTGATTGATTTAATTCAGTAGCTTTTAGCTTTCTCTTGAACTCCTCTAGTTCCTTTGTTGTTTTCTATTTATTAATTTTCGGATCAGTGGTTGGTTTCAAGTTTTCCCACTGGTAAAGGGCAACTAATTCACATTTAAGTAATGTGATGTTATTTTTTAAACTCGTTTGCACTGGCATTGCATATTTCTTGGTGCTAATTTCAGGTTCGTTGTGAAATTCAATAGTAGTTGTAAGACTTGACGTTGATATACTAGTAATATCTGAAGTTCTTGAAGTCGATGAAACTAAAGCTGAGAAGGCACTCTGTTTGTTGCTAGGTACCTTTGAAGTCAAATTTCTTTCAAACTGCAAAAAAAACCTTACAGTTACTGCAATGTTTTACAACAGGAATAGAACAATTTAAATACAGTAGAAACTCGATTATCTGGACCTCAATACGTACACATGCTACCGTAAAGTGCGTATCGACCAAAAGAAACATTAAAGAACCAAAACATACACAACAAACACCTACAAACATTAATGTGTTCAGAAGTGTTTGCGGACATGTGTGGAAAACCTCCATTTTTTTTAAACATTTCGATGTTTCTTGATGTTTTATAGCGAGCGCTCGAGAGGCGGTCCGGATCAAAGGAAAAAATGTGTCTAAAATGTTCTGTGACGTAGTTGATGACATAGAGCATTGAACCATGTGGTTTTCATTTTGAAATATGCCAAGCTCCGCCTTGTTTCTCAAAATTTGTCATAGGTGCGTACTCGTGCTTTTTTTTGTTGTCTTTTTTGACACAATTTGCAACACATGTTTAGAAAAACATGCTGAAAACATTGTTTTAGTGTTTTTGTGTATGTTTGATGTTTGTTTCGTTTGGTCGACACTTAGCTTAAGTGTATACGGGTGGGTTGTCTGATTGAGTGTGGACAGGGGGTAGCCGAATGTTTTTGGCGGCGGCAGTTTTTGCAGCGTAAGTTTGTAGCGGTGTTATTTTTTCGCATCATAAGTTATGTGCGGCGTAAGTTTTTGCAGCATAAGTTTCTTGCAGAATTAAACAGTAGACATTATTTTGATCATAAAATGCCAAAAAAATCGATGACCCACGGTCCCAATTAGTTCTACTGTAACTACTGTACTATAAGATTACTTACCTTGCTCCAGTAACTGTTATGTTTTGCGGTATTCTTTCTCCATATAGAATCCAACTCTTTCACCTTTTCCTTAACTTTAACTTCAGCATCTGGTTTTTTTTAATTTCTTCCAAATTTTATTTGCTTCATTCTGACTAACTTGGGAACATTGATTAGGATATGCACATTTATATGCATTTTGTAAAGACATAAATATAGCATATTTTTTGTTTTCCATCTGTTCAAAATATTAAAAAATCCTGTAAAATAAAATCTATTGTATTTAAATCACGTGTCTATTTATTGGCTTAATGAATTGCACTGCGGGTGCAGATGTGAATAATGAATTGCTGACTGTGGATAATGATTTCTGCATAAATACTGTGTTAGATAAGTTTTAATATTATAATGTGTACTTATAATGCAAAAATCCACTGTCAGATATTGATTCATAATTGCACTGCATGTGAACACATAGTGCAATTCATTTAGCTTAAGTTTTTAATGACACTATGCTTGATCAATGTTTAATTAATTTAATAGCTACTGTAAATTTAATTTTAAACTTTATAATATATAATGTGTACTTTTAATGCAGAAATCTACTATCAAATAATGATTCATAATTGCCCTGCGTGTGCACACATAGTGCAATTCATTAAGCCTAAGTTTTTAATGACACCATGCTTGATCAATGTTTAATTAATTTAATAGCTACTGTAAATTTTATTTTAAACTTTATAATATATCATTATAAATATGAAATTACTTACTTTAATATTCAGCAACTACACTTCACCATTCTTTGAATCAATGTGCTACTAGCCTGCAACATGGTGGCGCCACTAGCCTGCAACATGGTGGCGCCACTAGCCTGAAACATGATGGCACCACTAGCCTGCAACATGCTGGTACCACTAGCCTGCAACATGTTGACGCCACCAGCCTGCAACAAGGTGGTGTCATCACATTAGTTTTAAAAAACCACGTGTTCCACCACCCTCTTCCCTAGATGCATTACGTAATTTATGAACGATCTCTGGTTCAATGGGGTCTATTTTGCATTAGTGTTTATTCTTCACAAAGGGGAAAGTGGCGCTATGTGAAACAGTACAGGAACATGTAGTGCCAAAGTTGAAGGATTCAATAAAAAATGGAAGTCAATGGGAGGAACAATAGAAGGATATTGAGCAATACAGGTAAAACAGTGGCAATCGGTGAGAGTAATGAGTAGTGTGGCAGTTGAAACAGATTGACATAACACTGTCTATAATTCACAGAATGACATGACACAGGCTATAACTCACAGAATGACATGGTGGCATAAAGCAATGTTGGAGAAAGGAGGCAGAATGCGGTGAGGATAAGAAGATGGTAAGATAGAATGAAGAAGTGATTGGGAAAAAGGGTGAATGGGAGTGCTAAGGTGGAATATGGTTAAGGCGGAGAAGCATACTCGTATCGTGTTTAGTGAAGTCCCAGTAAGCTTTATAATGGATGTGTGTGTTCCAAGGCGCAAGGGTCCAAAATGTCTTTCCAGTGTTGCTCAGCACAGAATGCAGCACAGTTTGTCAGCACATAAAGATCAGTTTGCGGTTCACAAGAACCACAGGGGCATGCAGCAGACGGAGCAACTGTCAAATCAACTTTCAGTTAAAACCTTTTTTCAACAGCACTTCTAAAAGCCTTATTGCAGTAGGTACAGCTAATTAGAAATGTCATTTTAAAAACTGGGTCAGTACATGTAGAACGACCCAAATTAAATGATTAGACATAAATTTCGATAAATGTTTGCATGGGCGAGTACCCCTGTTTTAAAATAATTCGCAAGCATGCAATACAGATGCTAGAGGCCATTCTTGTGGAAAAACGTGATAAGCTCAAACGTTTGTGGGGTTTTCATCAAATTTCTCTACTTATTCCGCTGCCATGGAATTTCTATGCAACCGCCGAGGTCCTAGATTGCCCATTGCCGTTGGGGTGCTCCTGCGACCATATATAATAAGCCACGAACAGCCAGATGTGACTGGGTCAAACAGCATGTGTTGTTTTACTATAATTAAAAAAATTCGCATCATATAATCCAGTTCTGACACTAGCAATCTAATTCTTTGTTGGAATCTGTCATCACTTTTCCTCACATCTTAATTTGTAACATAAATTGTTAAATTCAAATTACTTTATTGATTTGGATGGCTGCTAAATCTTGATTTAAAAGCCAAACAATGCACAGTTTAGTTTGGACATTGTAGTGATCTAATTTGTGTGATGAAATCTGTTGTGAACATATACATAGAGTACCCAAGAGCTATAGTTTAAAAGCCAAGCAGCATGGACTTTGTTTCTATGCGGCTAGGTTTATTTTAAAACGTCTACTTCATCTGTATCGTATTTCAAAAGACCTGTTAAAAACCTAGCAAAGCATTATGCTTGCCTCTACATTTAAAAAAAATTGAATCTTAGTCTAGCTTAGACATGGCCGAGGCAATTTTTTGTGCAGGAATGCTATATTCTACTGAACTTTATTTATAACAATATCCCATATGGAAAAAAATATAATACATTTACAATGTATGAAACATATATTAGAAATATGTTGTTAAAATATATAATTTTGAAATGCATACGCAGAATATATTTACAGTATATGACAAATATATTGTGAATATATAAAGTTTGGAAATCGATTTTCAGGATATATTTGCAACAAATGACAAATATATTGAGAAAACTACAAAATTATAAGAAACTGAAAATATATGCATCTATCAATTGTACAAATAATTTTATTCATTCAGGAACAAAATTTACATAGACATTTATGAAATTTTCAAGGTAAATTCATATATGCACGTTTATATATAACATTGAGTGGTAAAAGCTTGCGATCTACACATACAATGTGAGAAACTAAAATGCCTACATTATTATCCTGCAAAATTGCAAAATAATTACCAATAACAAACACTTTCTACTGCTTCATGAACCAATTCATGTTGCCCATTAACAATATTTCGTTTGTAAAACCGACATTTTTTATCTGTTGGTACTAGTGAAGCACACCATTTCAGAAGGTCTTTACATTCATGTCTTGTAAATAATATATTATTTCCTCTTTGTTTTGTTTGTTTGGTTGATTTTTAATGTTGGCCTATTTCTGCATCACGAGGGCTAAACACCAACGCCAGGGGATGGGCCTTTAACACCTACCTGGAAATTTAGCCTACGAGGTGGACTTCCACCCTCTCTCGAGGGGTCTTTAAGGTGCTAAAATCAACACCCGACCTCGGTTTAAACTCTCATCCGAAAGAGCTGCCACTTAGAGAATTCTCCCATCCGTAAAATTCCCACTGACTTCGACCTGGGAGCGAACCCAGCATCTTAGGATCGAGAGGCAAGCACGTCGTCGGCAATATTTCCTATACTTAAGACTGTAGTATTGAAAATACTCTTTGCACTTTTCAAACGAGGCTTATTAGTAAGCTTTGTGAACAAGTTGCTGTAATCAAGGAAGGCATTTCTCATGAATGTTTTAGCAAATTTTGAAATATTTCTTTCCATGATAAAATGTGAGACAATTTGCTATGGTACACTATGGTTTTCATGTAGTTAAGCAGTCTGCTGTTGTAGGCTTCAAAAATGAAGGCCGAATGGTTCCATAAAGGGCCTCATTGAATAACACTATTTTTAAATGTGAGCATAAATGAAGGTTAAAGGACATGTGTTGAATTCCATATAAAGACTGCATAAATTAGGAAATCACTAATTAGATTTTGGCATACATTTAGATCATCAGCTAAAATTGAATCTGAGAGCAATAAAGAAATTGCTTTCACTAAAAGGCACCAATGGGTATAGAATGCATCTGGTAAAATGCCCTTCAAAACTGGTAGAGAATAAAAGAGCAACCATGCATGCCACTTATAAGCTTTAAAAAATTCCCGCATGCCAATTTCACGTGAAGTTCATGGGATAGTGCACGGATAAGAGTGCTTTGAGTGTAATGTAGTATTATGCTCACATTAAGGAGAATAAGCCCTAACAATGCCACGGCCTTTTTCAATTGTATCCCCTGGATAAAAGCAATAACGGTATCCATTTAAACCATTAAATTGAATCATATTTTGCAACATTGGCCGGGCAACCGAATCGTGTAAAACCATTTAAAGGATTACTTTAGATAACCTTAAACTGTTGTCCAAATTACAGGTCCGCTCAACACCATAATAATAGAGCGCATTCAGGTTATCTATGATAGGTATAAAAAAAACGTTTATATCAGGTTTTGTTTACCCAAACCACAATCCATACAGCAGTATATATGTTCATTTTTTTTCTGGTGGCAATTTATTGATCATGCATAGAATAGGCCAAATTGAATAAGCCGATGGGCTAAAAACAGGAACTCCATCACAGGTCAATGTTAGCGAAATGTTATCCCCTTTCCAAACAGGAGAATGTTTGCTTTCTGCTAACTTTTTGTAAAGAATTCCAGAAGTAATGCCTTGAACATTTGAGACCTTAAAATAGGCATGTTTACTATTTACTTGTTTATGTTGTGATTTTCGAAGCAATCCCTGATTTGATTTTTAAGTGGCAAAGTAATAAAATAATTTCCTTTTTTAAAGTATGTTTTTTCATTTGCGACGTTGTTGCATAAATCACAAGTTAGTAATACGGCATCATCACTGATATTGTTAATGTAGTTTCCACATTGTGAACAGTAATGGTGATACTCAGCACTGTTTCCACTTACTTCAAACATTTTATCAAATAAATGATTCTATTATGATATTTGATATGTCTTTTACCATTACAAGGGCATCACACATAGAACCCGATTTACGACTGATTTCTTGCAGCACTAGATCAAGCGCTTGATTAGCGCAATTAATATATATGGATTTGAGTTGTTCTTTGGAAATCAATTTTTGAACTCCATTCAAACAACCGGCCATATTTGCAGCCCTATCAAAACAATGACCCCTAAGATCATTTAAGCTTAAATTTAAACGATAAATGAGTCCTTTATGGAAGAAGTTAAGGTTTCTGCTTTAGAATTTGGAGTGTTTATGAAACCCATGAAAAACTCTTTGGCTCCAAGGGTCTCTTAATCCACACACCGAACACATAAGTTAAACTGCTCGATTCCTGATAAATCTGTTGTGGCACCAGCAATTGTCTTAAAGAATGGGAAACGTTTAATTTCTGTTACAATATTTCTTTGTATTGAGTGGGCCATTATGAATTAATTCATTTTGAATGTCACAACTGACCCAATTATCACGCCGCTTTAGCCATATTTTTAAAACTGGCACATCTTTCTGCCTTTTTTCTAGAAGAGCCATTAAATTTTCCTGGTCGTGTCTGTTCCTTCTTATACCTTAATGAGCTAATTATCACTTTCAATGCATTTCAGGCTGCTTTTTGGTCTTTTTTGCACTTCGTAAGATAACAATGTTGTTATTAGAGCTTTTTTCTCTCTGAATGTTAAGATGCAATGATTGCTGATGGAGATCACTCGTTTCATTTTTTTAAAACTGTACACCGTTTTTCCACTTTCGAAATCCTACTGACGAAAATGCCTGCTCTACAATTTGAGGTGACTTCTGTCCAATTTTGTGGGATTTTACACATTCATAACATAAAACGCAATCCCTTTTTTCATCATAATGTAGTCAAGGAAAATGCTTCAACCAAACTGCCTGGCATGACCTATTTCCATCTTTTGGAAAGCTATATGAAGATACTGGTTTATTATGTTCAATCAAATTTATATTCCTTGCCTGTAACATCTGTAGAATTTTTTTGGTTTTCAAACTCATCAGAAGTGCCTGGAGTTGCTTTTTTTAATTGTTCGATTGAATGGTCATCTTTGTGTCTTTTTTGGCAAAGCCACGCATCTATTCAGTCAGAAATGACTTGTCGAATCGACAAACATTTCTGACTGTGAAAGTTTCTTTTTTTTTTTCAGACCAGACATGCCTAAATAAGTCAAGAAGAATATTGTAACAAACAATAAATAAAAGTATCTGTTATATCAAATTCCAAATAACCAAATGTTTTTCTTTGGTTTCTCCAAATACATACAGGATGTTCAAGGTAAATTGCCACTAATTTTTTTAAGATTCCTAAACTACTTAGAAATACTCCAGTATAATAATAGGGCACCACATCGTAAAAAAGTAGCGGTACGGTGTACCGATCTTGAAAAAGTAACCGTATGGTGAAAACTGGATAAGTGCACATTGACGGGATCCGAGATTTTTTGCACATATTAAGTTTGCGCACGTAAGTCATTGATTAGTTATAGAAAATATTTATTGTCACTAAGCATTAATTCAAAGCATCAAAATCAGTGAAAACAATTAACTTTTCTAAACTTCTGAACATTAAATTCACATAAGCCAACAACTTCTGGTATGACGTCATAGTTGACTAAAATTGTATTCTATTTCGAATTCTAATTCGAAAATTCTAATTTTTGTTCTATTCGGAATGCCAATCTGCGTCCTATTCTGAATGCTAGTTCGATTTCTATTCCTAAATGTTCCAATTTAGGTTGTAATTTTGAAGTCCAGTCGTGAGCTATATTCGGGATTTAATTTGCATTTTATTTCAAATTCCAACTAGCAATCTATCCTTAAATTTTAATTTTGCGGTCCTAAATATTCCAATTTAGGTTGCGCACTCGTTGTGCACTTATCTAGTCACAGTTTCATACAAAAGTTGCACACAGTGTTTGAAAAATTTTTGCACTTATCAGGTTCGTGCACTTATCCGGTTTTTGATTATGTGCAAAACAGGACGAAAAATCTGGATCATAGAATTTGTGCACTTAAGTGGTGTGCACTTATCCGATTTTCACTGTACGCCATACCGGCCCCACTATACACTCCTGCCCAAAACACACATTTGCGCAATTCATAGATTAAAAAGCTTAAAGACATAGTACTTATGAATATAAAATTAAAAATATAAAACAATAAAAATGTCTTACTTTTCTATGGGTCTATGCGTCTAATGCATATGACATCCACATATTACTAAATACACTTTTTTGTAGGCCTTAGCCAAAAAAAGCAAGACTACTGCCTTAACCTAACAGGACTCAACAGCTGCACTATTTTTTTCTTCAAGCGTGGAACAAGTGGGAAGTATGGGGAATTCCCATTGTGTCAATAGTCAAGGAAGTGAGAAGGCCAAGGGGGGAATCAGCAGGCCAGCGAGTAAAAAAACAATTATCTCAGATCTTTCCTTAACAACACAAATAGGAGAGCCCACTTGTCTTGTCACAGCAAAGAAGAAAGGTTGTTGATAGTTGAATGGGGGCAATTTTTGTTCCCACACCCCGGGCAAAACCACGCTAATAATAAAAGACTAAACTTATTTCATTTTGAAGTTTTTGCTTTACATTACAGATTTGAGATTTGAATCATTTAAAAATATTTGTAAAAAAGTTGGTATGGCAGCTGCCATACCGGTTCCAGCGCCACTGTATGTTTGTAAATAAAGGAACCACTATATGTTCATAATAATTTGCTACTCAACTTATTCTGAATAAGCTGCTCCTGAGGAATTTGTGGAGCATCTACTGCTGTTTCACTAATATGAAATATGTAATTAGGTTTGATTCTGTGGTTATAATTTGTATAATAAGTTTCCATTTACTCACCGTCTTGACCTGTTGAAATGTCTATGTAATGTTCTCTTTGGGATGTATCCCTTAGGATATTTTCTATATTCTCTAGTTCGTTTTAAAATTCTATTCATTTTTCTAAAAACTAACAAAACATTTGGGTTTAGCTAGATTATGCCATATTCTTACTAGCCAGACGAAAAAGCAAAACGGACAAATGTCATCAGTCCAGAGAATCTGGTAATGGCGGCACATGTCCACACTACACATGACCTCAGACTCCGGACTGACCTACTGCACCTGCGCAAACGCCCATGCACGCCGGAAAATGTCAAGTCAATCTAACTCAGTGTGTTGTGCGTGAAGGGCAGAGCTTACAAAAAAACAGGGAGTGGCTTCTGCTGAAAAACATTAGTGTGCATGCGCGTGGCCCCAAAACACACAAAAGTCCAGATAGTGAGAAGACGACATTAATTTTACATACAGGAAGCTGATACTTCATAGCAGTGTTACCAACTAACTGAGCCGCTGTGTATGTAGGCCTTTGAATCTGAAATTTTTGATGAAAATGAAATAGGTGCCATCCTAAGTGTATTTCTAAACTTAACTACATTTTGTTATCGTTGCAAGAAACTAATTTCTGAGGATGACCTTTTCACGGTTTCTTAAGCCAGGTCATTCAGGGGTCGTGTAGCACTACACACTGCGAGTACAACTCCAAGCTATACCTACCATCCTCGCTTCCTAGAGCAATCCCCAGGTCTGTTGATAATCCAAGGAGGCTTTGCGAGCCAGCCTTTCCGCCGCTTCCATATTCCTGGAGATGTAAATCCAGTAATCACAAAAAGCTGGGAACACCCTACTCGCCCTGACCAAAAGTATCCACAGACAGCTTGCTGAATTACAACGAAGTTTAATCCGAAGTATAGGTGGCAGATTAGCCTACCTGACAAAGATATTTGCTACAATGTGAATGTTAGGTAAATCGATGTCATTGAGTGAGATTAGGAATTTTGCTACATATTCCTGCAGCTAAATCCTAGGTACACTGGGTAACCACAGTCCTTACTCAGTAACTAATCTACACAGGAGAAGCTCTCGTGTTGCATTATTGACTCCCTAAAGATCAACTAACCAACTTACTGATCCTGCTCTCGGCATTGCCTTAATTATTGCCATGTATGCCCACCTTGATTGCTAAATTGACCAATCAAGATCCAATTTGCATATTGCCCATTAGAGGTGCTATCATTTGGGTATGCTACACCTTGAGATAGTTTCGTAGCAAAAGTGTGGCAAACATTACAATAAATAACAATGCGCGATGTGGAAGATGTGCTGGGTGTATACGTGAATGCTACGCGAAGGCTACTTGACCTAATTGAGTGATGCAGCATCAACAATCAATGTAAGTATATATGAGTAATTTATTTTCATTAAACGTGTGTCCGAAACATGTAGCCGAAAAAACGTTTGTACACTCTGAAATGAAAATACACGTTATTTCATTGGAGAGAAATAAATAACAGGTAAACAAACACTGACAAACGTTTTTAGACCTTTTCCTTTCAAATAGATGTTATTTTCATTAAACTTGTGTACCCCCTGACACAAAAATACTATCTTATTGAAAGAGAAAGGAGCACTAAAAACGTGTGTACACTCTGACATGAAAATACATGTTATTTTATAGGCAAACAAACACTAATAAGCCTGACAAACATTTTTATACCCCCTTTTCCTATCAAATAGATGTTATTTTCACCAGACGTTTGTACCCCCAGTTGCAAATGTTTAACAAAAATTTAAATTATAGACTTTGAAGCGTGCTAAGAAGACAGAAGGCTTTCTAAGTATGAAAGCAATCCAGAATGAGATGCTGGCGAAGTATGCAACAAAGAAGCTACAAAAATCGCCAACTAAAACATCATGTTCAAACTGTTCATCATTGGAATTTTTCAAGAAGTACAGGGAATTTTAACAAGCAGTGAGTGCATTTTTCAACTGCATACATTTCATCTAATAATTTATTTTTTAATTTCCGTAGCATTACCAGAAATGTTTAAAAAAATAGATGGCTTATTGGCATCCCCAAGTATATGTTGTGTATCTCCTTCATCATCCTCATCATTGATGTCAATTAAGACACTTCCTTGCACACCAACCAGCTCGATCCCCTGCTAAAGAATCTTTATCAGTAATTTTACCTAGTGATGTTGGGAACGCAGTGTCGCAGTCTATGGTAAGAATGGCAGCTGTTAATTTTAACTTTGTCATTATTTTAAATGTTTATTACTACTTGAATGCCAAATTTATATTTAATTTTATATTCAAATTACATTTACCCAGTTAAGAAATCTATAAGTTGAGAAATCCAACATTTTTCCGCTACAGTGTTTACAGAAACCATTACCTGTATTTTGGTTTTTTCAATGCGTATTGAGGTTTTATACCCAATTTACAAAAAAATTCACGTTGTCATTTCCAAAAAATCCTCAAGTTTAGACACCCTTAAATTCAGAAATCCAATTTTTCCCTCATTGTCCAATGTAGTGTGTAAGACAAGACATCTTACCAGCTGTCCATACCGCATTTGGTTTTCCCATTGTCAGACAAAAAACATAGTTTTGGTCATTTCCATGCTCTTTGATTTGTTGCGAATATGGATGAATTCCCTACAAGTTTCGTGTTGATTTCCTTTGCGTGGGATGGAAATAACCGAATATGGTATCCAGATGACCTTGATGGAACATGTCAAGTTTATTGATTCTAGTGTGTCTAAATGGCACCTTGACCACTACATACAACTACATGGGTTGCATTTTACATAAGCACCCTGGTTAATGTTTTTGGCTGCCGATTCGTTCTTACTGAACCACCCTGTATAATTATAATTTACCAAATTTAGGATAAGAAACACATTTTCAAAATGTTATTTAGTTACTTTGCAAAAAATAAGTTTTTTTAGATTCTGTATTAGTTTAGACCTCGAGAATGATTTTCAATAGATATTGTTCTTCAGAATTTGCAAAAAGCTTACTCTTTATTGTAAAGTAATACACATTAGTATAAATGAGAAATTTTGTAAAGAAAATAATGAAAAATGTCAAAAAATAAACTTGTGGTAAACATTCTAGATGTTCTGACACATCCAGAATATACATATACCACGAGTTTATTTTGTAAAACGCTTTACCGATACACCCTGTATATGAGACAGCATTCATACTTCACTTTAAAAAATGCAACAATGTATAGCATAATATTAAGAAATGCAACCCAAACTGGTTACCATGTTTCACCTTTCTGACAAGGTGGTAAGACTTACACTGTAAATCAAAACATCTATTTTTTAAATTTAGTTGCAACAGAAATTAAGATGGCCAACTGAAATTAAGATGAAATTTCAACTAATTATCAAAATGTGGTACCATTTAAGATTGTATTCATCTAAATTGTATGTGGTTCAGATGCATTTGAAACTGTTTTGTACATTTTTTATATCCAGAGTGCATGCAAAACACGATTTTCATAAAATGCATCTTAAAATTAGATGCATCTGGTTTGGTTTGAATTGAGTACCCATAATCCTTAGGGTACTGAAAACAAGAATTTAACCTTTTTCCGTTAGTGTTAGCCTGCAACGCCATTTCGTGTTAACATGCAAACGTTTTGCTTTTTGTCGAAGTGCACGCATTTTGCTTTGTGTTGAAGTGCACACGTTTTGCTTTGTGTTGAAGTGCACACATTTTGCTTTGTGTTGAAGTGCACGCATTTTGCTTTGTGTTGAAGTTCACGCGTTTTGTTGTGTCAACATGCACGTGTTTTGCCCTGTGTTAACGTGCACGCGTTTTTCCCTGTGTTAACGTGCACGCGTTTTGTTCTGTTTCAACGTGTACCGAGCATGCATTTTTTGGTGTATTATAAATTACGTTGACCACTGGATATATGACCGTGCATACAGGGTAAGTTTAATTTCGGATCATGAAGCCATTAAACTACAAGGAAAATAAAATATATACGTATGTCAATACATGGCCCATATCTGATAGGCCTGTATAAAACTGGGAACAACTACCCTATCTGTAAAAGGCTATTCAAAAAGGACAACCTCGAGAGGAGGTATAGGGTGGTCTGCTGGCATGTGGACAGGAATAGGAGGAAAGCCATTATGAATGTCCGCTAATGACGGTATTTTTCGGATTTTCTGTTTAATTGAATATTGAAGGTTAGTGAAAGGAGAAAAGAACATGGGAAAAAATGTCCCCAGTCCTAAATGTATTTGAATTTTTAAATCCACGAAAAAGTTGGAAATTATGACTAAATTTGTGTTAAGCACGAATTTTATGCTGGCTTTGAGGTCAGGAAATTTCCATTAATCAGAATAATCTGGAAAAACATCGTGAAATTGGTATAGCGAGGTGAGTGCTTAGAAATTTATAGGATGGTCTATTGCATTTTCCAACAAACTTTTTTTGGACATCTTACTTAAAAAAACACATTTATGACGTCCATGAGGAAGGGGGTCTGGGCTGAAGTGTACAGGAAGTAGGGTGGGGGATCGATTTTTGGAGGAATTTTGTGGACGTCATTTTTAATGGCCCCTGAGCAGCGTTTAATTGAAGATGATATTAATCATCCTTTTTAAGTAGATGCATCTACTTTTAAGATGATTCATTTAAGATGGTCAAAAAAAGATGCATTATTTCATCTGAATTTGGGGGACAGACAAAAAAGATGCTAACGCATCTGAAAATAAGATGTTTCGATTTGCAGTATATGCTGTGATGCCATTATTCTTTTATAAATGCAAATATAATTATCATTGTTCATTTTTAAAATAATTGGTGGTCTTTCAATTCAGGAGGTCGAGCTTTACAAGTATACATTAAGGTAGCATGTGTATGTTTCATGTGTCCTTAACCTTTTGTTTGGTGCATACACGACAAGGGTTCCGCATGTCAACCATTTGGGAGGTTAGAATGGGACGTAGAATGGGTTAGGTTAGGTTAGGTTAGTTCAGGTTAGGTAAGGTTAGGTTATGTCCCATTCCCATATGGTCGACGTGCGGAACCTTTACCGCATATGCACCTCTAAAAAAGTCTTTGCTCCGCATGTCCGGATAATTAAGGCTCATGATGATTGAGGTCCACATAATCGAGTTTTTACTTTACTCATTTTTTCACTGAACAAAACAAATGCTACTTTACCCTAATCTTCAGAGTACTTTTGATAATTAGATTTTTTTGTAATAAATCATACTTACAATACATAGTCCTTCATTAGTAATCATGTTTTACAAAAAATCAAGGTCGTTTATTGCAAACATTTTTTTCAAATAAAAGGGTCCTTTTGCTGACAATAATTTTTCAAAGCAATATGGCTCGTGATAGTCTAGGACAAGGTTTGAGAGGCAAAATAATTGAGTATTATCATGCATGGATGTCTCAAAAAGATATTTGTGTTAAATATGATGTTTACAAATCCACAGTATGCAGATGGCTCTAGAAATTCAAAAACATAAGAAATGTGGATATTATTCATGCATTGTACCATAGTACTGTTATTCAGAGCTAGAAGTTCCTAATCCATGTTTAATTGGAACTAAATCAATATTTCAGTAACATGTGGTAAAAGTTATATGGTGAGCATATATCCCCTTTAATCCCCTTGCCTTCCACCCTTTTGAATATGAGCGTATGCTAAACCTGGCTTTGTAATGCCCCTGCACGATAACAGCTGGGAATGTGGCATGCGTTCCTTACTTAATAGCTGACTTGTCATTAAAAAGGCATGCATTAGGCTATTGGCTCGGTGAGGACAGAAAGGCGGATGAGAGAGGTGGTGTTTGACCTTGAAGCCAAGGACATGGAGGATTATTTGACTGTACATGGCAAGTTACTTAATGAAATATTTGTAAAGGAACTTACTTATTTACTTTAATATAATTTTTGTTTCTACTTTTAGGTCTCCAAACTGTCCAAGATTGGTGGCAAAGATGTCCCAAATGCTACAAACAGAATTATGCTGGGTGAAAAAAAAGTCTGTATCTTATGAGTTTTGCGTCTAAATGATTGCGGATATCAAAATTCTGCTAATGGGAGTGAATAGTAATGTGCCCTGGCTATCTAATGGTGATGTCCCGATTGCCCTTGAGGGTCATCATCAAGGTCATGAAAACGCTAACTCTGAAACGGTTA
>JAQGBW010002549.1:0-19414 GCA_034698625.1 Julus scanicus
AACCAATAAAACCAATAGAAATTTTCTATTGATACCAATAGAAAACAACATTCCAAATAACAATAGAAATCTCTATTATTTTTTTTACACCAATAGAGATTTCTATTGGTTTCTATTGTTATTTTTACCAGGGATGCCCCATTCGATCTTGGAGAACTAAATGCTGAAACAATCCGATCTCACATCAATGTGAGTTGATCTGAACTGGAATTGCACTCCCAGAGCGGCTACAGGCGTCCGGATGATAAAGCGCCCTCATTACAGCCATTAATAATAATCGTAATCCAATTGCGTGAAATAAAAGCGCGTAAATAGCGCCGCTACACTTGTAGATCGTATCAACGACTCCATTATAGCGATATCGCGCTGCCTCGGCAATTTGTTGGCGACACGAAATGTGGTTGCCTGACCAATGCGTGTCTGTGTTTTTTTTAATATTTTTTTTGTGTGTGGATACCCCATCGCAACAATATTACCTTCATCACGAGCAAACCTGCAACACGAGCAATTAGCAAAGATGGATGCCAGATGTGGGTGGGTGGGAAGTTGTGGCACTAAAACATCTATTGATTAATCACGTCTAAGCAACGCCATCTGGTGATGGTTGAATAGAAACACTTATTAATCAGGAACGTCCGTTTCTAGCCAGGAAAAAGCAAAGGCAAATAGAATACACACGTAAAAGCGCCATAAAAATACCAGTGCCATCTATGATGCATTCCGTGCAACAGTAAGGGATATTGGATTTACTGCACTGCAAAATGGCCAGAAATTATAAGCATAAAATCTGAACAATTGAATATATTATTATTATTCAAAATCAATTAAGCAGTTTCAATTGAGGATAGGCATATCTCCTGAAAAACGCCAGCGCCATCTATGATGCATTCTGAGCAACAGTAAGGGATATTAGATTTACTGCACTGCGAAATTGCCAGAAATTACAAGCATAAAATCCGAACAATTGAATCTAATCTAATTATCATAAATCTAGTATAGTTTCAATGACAGATAAGAATATGCCCTTAAAAATACCAGCGCCATCTATGGTACACATTGCGCAACAGTAAGGGATATTGGATTTTCTGCACGGCGAAAATGTCAGCAATTATAAGGATAAAATCTTAACTGAATCGAATATTATTATTAAAAATTTAAGTATTTTCCAAGGAAAATAGGAATATCCCTTAAAAATACCAGCGCCATCTATGGTGCATTCTGAGCAACAGTAAGGAATATTGGATTTACTTCACTGCAAAATTGCCATAAATTATCAGCATTAAATCTGAACAATTGAATCAATCTTATTATCATAAATCTAGTAGTTTCCATGGAAGACTTAAAAATACCAGCGCCATCTATGGTGCATTCTAATCAACAGAAAGGGATATGGGCTTTACTGCACTGGAAAACCGTTTAAAGTGCATATTACAATGAAAATAAGATAAAAATCTCATACATGCCTGACCACAACAGAAATCATTTCGACAAATGACATTTTAGAAATAGGGTGACAATGCAAAGAGGATTAGGACCAAAATCCCTTAAAAATTGCCCGAATATCAGCTTCATCAACTTGGAAAAACGTCAAGCTTTATGACAAGTTACTTAGCCAAAACCAACTGGTGATAAATACAGTGGGTTATTCATGAAGAAAGGTCCACTGTATGTTTCATGGGAATTAATATACTTAACGTTAACGGACCGTTAACGGGGACGGTTTTTGGTGCAGACACCTCGCATTTGGAAAAAAAAAAAAAGGCTCGGTACTCACCATCAATCTTCATGCAATCTTGGAGATGTCAGCTGGCTTGACGCATGCAGCACGGAAGGAAAAAAACCTGAAAAAAGGAGAATAAAAAATGAGAAACTTGCTTAGAAACGTCATCCATAATTGTTCAAACCCCTTTGATGTCATGGGTTGCTTTTAAGGGAATGAACCTGTGCCAGGATCTATATTAATGTAATCCAAAGCGCCATCTAGCGTTCTGATGGTTTTCAAATAAATTTAATACCCTGCAGTCAACTTAAAAATACCAAATTGTAGTAAGTTAAAAATAACCCTGTAAATACCAATGCAAATTAATGATAGGCACTAATTAGAAATAATCTTTAACAGGGTGTCAATTTGCTGGAAAAAAATTCAAGGATTTCTAAGCTCATTTTTTAAATTTTCAAAGACCCATCGCACGAATAATTAATTACCATAATATTTGTTAAATGAGTACAGAATTTGTCCTATTAACAGAAATGTTTCAAGACTCAGGCGGGAAATTCAAACCTATATACCAAAGTGAATTTTCCCCCAGGATTCCCTGAAATTGCAGCGAAATTTTTCACAGGATTCAATGAAAATGCAGTGAATTTTGTCACAGGATTCACTGAAAACAGTAAATTTTTTCACAGGATTCACTGAAAACAGTAAATTTTTTCACAGGATTCACTGAAAACAGTAAATTTTTTCACAGGATTCACTGAAAACAGTGTATTTTTCACAAGATTCACAAAACAGTTTTTTTTTCAAAAGATTCACTGAAAACAGTGAATTTTTTCACAGGATTCACTGAAAACAGTGAATTTTTCTCAGGGTTCACTGAAAATGCAGTGAATTTTTTCACAAGATTCATTGTAAATGCAGGGAAATTTGTTGACAGAATTCACTGGAAACACAGAGTTTTTTCACAGGATTCACTGAAAGCCCAGTGAATTTGTTCGCAGGATTCACTGAAAATGCAGTGCAGAGTATATATGTTGCAGTAAAAAAAAGGTCTAGAGATCCAGCACAAATGTACTGGCCACGACGTGCCGCCCATGCCAAGACGTCGCCGGTCGATACGACGCCTGGGAATAGAGCGCCGTTGTCTCTCCACCCAAAAACTGCTGACTTTGGCTTTAATTACATTACCAATTAGGCGCGGGGGTGACGAGTGGAGGAAGCGGAAACGGAATTGGCAGCGATCCGGAAAATCAAATCTCGGAAGGGCGCCGCCTGGTGGTCACACCCGGGTACTGAATATCTAAAGGGTCCATGAACTTATTCGACTGGAGTTGAAAGTTAATGAAACTATGGTTACAATTACCCCAATATCAAGTAGTCAAGGAATGGATTTCAGATTAGCTAACAACCGATTTAGAAAAATTATGTCCAAATTGGTTGAAATGCATCTTTAATGACCTGTTTTCTACAATTTTGAAATCCATTTCGTGACTACAGCAAATGTATCTCAGAAAGACCAGTGTACAAATTTAAGGATTTTCCAAAAGTATGTCAAAAATTCTGCAAAATTCCAAAAAAAAGCGACAAGTCTGAAACAAGACAGGTCTGAAACTTTACTTAGCTTTAATACCAGAAATCCGAGCTGATTTACACATGCAGCCATTGTCTAATCTCGCGCCATTTTTTAGACACAAGTCTGGATTTTTTATAACATTTTGTAGTAAAAATCTCTTCTCAAATTCTTATTCACGACCAAATCGTCGACTGGATCTGCGAAGTGTCAAATTTACGACAGGCGAGCGCCACTAAAACTAAAGTGGGCAAAAACTTCACAAAAAACCACAAAAAATCAATGAAAAACACCAAATAAGATATGATTTTATTCGTAAATAATTCATAAACAGTATCTTTTTCACCTTATTAGTATTCCAATGTGGCAAAGGAAGGTCTAATTTGATTCTGCTACATGTCTGGGTTTACAAAAGGCGGCCATCTTGAAACATCTCGAATTACAAAACACCTACAATGTAATTCTAGAATGTTCCGGAATATATTTAAAATTGACGGCCATCTTGAGACGCTTTTTAAATTTGAAATCCCATCACAATGCCTGTGATGTTGTATATTACTCTCTAGCCTATAGAAATAACATGGGCGGCCATATTGAAACAATTTTGAAATTGAAAACTTGGTACAATTTGGGGGTCTGCCATTAAGTTAGCATGAGCGGCCATCTTGGAAAGCTTACAATTTCTATACAATAAGAGAAAATATTGACAATCTCGTTTCAACATGGCTTCCACGGTTTAGCTTCGAAAGAATATTGCAAACGAGTAAACCATTGAGCATCTTCCATAAAGTCAGCATGGGTGGCCATCTTGAAAAGCTTAAAATTTCTAAACTAAAAGGGAAAAGATCGAAAATCTGATTTCAACATGGCTTCAAACGGTTTATGTTGGAAAGATTATTATTGCAAACGATCAAATTATTGAATATATTCTATGAAGTTAACATGGGTGGCCATCTTGAAAAGCTTACAATTTCTAAACTAAAAGGGAAAAGACTGACAATTTCATTTCAACATGGCTTCCACGGTTTAGCTTCGAAAGGTTATTTCAAACAAATAAACCGTTGCATATCTTCTATAAAGTTGGCATGGACGGCCATATTGGAAAGCTTAAAATTTCTGAACTATGGGTTAAAGATTACAAATCTGACTTCAACATTGCTTCCACTGCTTATGTTCGAGAGATTTTTATTGCAAACGATCAAAATATTGAATATATTTTATGAAGCATGGGAGGCCATCTTGGAAAGCTTAAACTTCCTAAACTATGAAGAAAAGGTTAATTTTTTTAATTCCACATTGCGTATACGGTTTAACTTGGATAAAATTGGCATTGGGGCCATCTTGTACTCTTAAAATTCTCGAGGCACACTGAATAAGGGCCATAATTGTCACGGCACGTCATACTTCAGGGGTCATGATTTATCTTCTCAATAGTCATGTAGCCCATTTCAAACTTATTAGACATCAACAAGACGGAAAAAAACCAAGAAAATGACCAGAAGATGAATGCCATAGGATGAAGCACTCAACACGTGTTCTAGGATCGATACCCACACGGCTCCCGAACCCAGATTTCCCCGGGTGCAGCTGCGATCTCTCATGATTTCCGAGTTTTCTTGCCAGCGTGTTGCTTTTCAACATTATATGCAACATTCATCAATATGAAATTAACAGAAAACAACAACAACAAAAAATCGTGAAGAACGTTTTCAGAAGGGCAGCAAGCAGGTCAAGCAATGATTCATACAAGGATTTATCGATCATTTTTAGCATAAATGTAATTCGCGTAGCTAAAGGGCGGCCATATTGGATCTCCAACTGCTATATAGTCTGAGACAGCAGGTTGTGGAAACATCATTCATTATCTCTGTATTTTCACCATCCATGATGAATCTCACACAAAAGATTCTAAAAAACAACCAGTTTTAATGCAACTAAGCCGAATATTAAATTCGATCGAATGACGTCATTAAACAACAACACGTGGTTTCTTGCTCGTTTTTTTTTTGCTGCGACCAGGCATCTTGGGTGTCAAACTGATCGTCTCGGTTCGAAGATTCCAGCAAATATTTTTCGTATATTCGCATAGCCAAAAGGCGGCCATATTGGATTTCCAACTGCTAGTCTGTGACAACAGGTTGTGGTAACATCATTCCTTACGTCTGAATTTTCACTATCCAGGATGGATCTCAAACAAAACGTTCTAAAACCAACCAGTTTTCAATGCAACTAAGCCGAATATTAAATTCGATCGAATGACGTCATTAAACAACAACACGTGATTTCTTGTTCGTTTTTCTGTTGAGACAGGGCATCTTGGGTGTCAAACTGATCGTCTCGGTTCAAAGATTCCAGAAAAGTCACCCAAACGTATTTCACATAAGTCAAAAAGTCGCAATTTTGCAAAAATGAGGTGAAAACGCTAGCGACAAGACCTGCAACCTTCACCGGGGCAACAGTCACAAAACCCACTTCACATTTTTTAATAAATTTATTTTGCAACCAAATTCAGAGAGCATCGATTTCTCGACAAATCTCCCCGACTCCATTATCCGCACTTCTTATTTCGCATTTTTTTTTTTTTTTTTTTTTTTTTGGATAAAAAAACATTATTTAGCAGTCACATCACGTATGCAAATACGCAGCTGCACCGAAAGGAGGCCGGGGGATTGCAGGATGCATGGAAATTGCAATTTATGTATTCATGGAGAAATAAAGAGTTCAGGCAAGCAAAAAAATAAGGGGAAGAAGAACGCATTCAATATACAGAAATAAATGGAAAAGAATAATCACGTTATCAATGCAATTTTCAAAAGATATTATGGAGCCACACGGAATTTTTATTTATTTCTTTGCGAAAAAATAAATAAAATGAGGCCGTATGAAGTACGTTTGAGTTCAAATCAGAAATCTCGAAAACTAGATGCCGGATTTAATAATAATAATAAAAAAAATCACGAGTTAATTATTAACCATAGTCTGGGAAATCATGTATTCCAAGCATAACTGGATAAAAGAAGGCAGTCATTTCCTCAATATGGATATCCAGATTACATTTGCTTAATTGGATTTTCTTGGTACCCAAGTGAACCAAAGATTACCATATATCAAGTATGGACAAAAAAAACGCGATATGGGCAATGTATAAAGTACCGAGTCATAAAAAAGTAGAACCCAATACAAAAAAAAATGTAAACTTTGTGAAAAATGCTTCGATTTAAATGAAAATGTGCACTTACATAGAACAATAGTGAAGGAACAAAAAAAAACTTCTTCCAGGCCATGCGATAAATCTCGGATTTTTTTCATTTTTCAACAATATTCACTCACCGTGTACAGAAACAGTTGAACTGCTGCAACCGGAAACGCCAAACAGTCCAGACTTGAATCCAGTGGACTACAAAATTTGGAGAGTTCTCCAGGAAAAAGTTTAAAAATGGAAGAATAATAATATCGAAGACTTGAAACTACGAATTAAGAAAACTTGGATTGAACTCGACCAGCATAAAACCGATTCGTCAATCAAAGAATGGCGCGTTCGATTCCAAGCTTGTGTAAAGGCCACCGGAGAACATTTAGAGCACATTTTATAATCCATTTTTGTTAATCCACTATTGTTTTATGCAAGTTCCAATTGAAGCATTTGTCACGAAGTTGTGATTTTTTATATTGGGTTCCACTATTTTATGACTCACTGTTTAACCATTCCTAGCTTATACAGCCCATATATGGAAAATCAAAGTTTTAAGGTGCGTATCCACTTAAAGAAACATTAGAGACACAAAACATATACATACAAACATTGATTCGTCCAGAAGTGTTTGAGTACATGTGTGGAAAAAACCCCGTTTTCCCCCCGCATTTCGATGTTTCGTATTGATCGCTCGAGAGGCGGTCCGGATCAAAGGAAAAATGTTTCTCAAAAGTTTCGTGTTAAAAGGCCTTGTTTCTAAAATGTTTCTAAAGTGTGTCATATAGGTATGAACACTCGTTTTTTTTTTTGTCGTTTTTCCCACAATTTGCAACACATTGTTGGAAAAACATGCTAACACATTGTTTTAGTGTTTTTTGTGTATGTTTGATGTTTATGTTTCTTTTGGTGGATACTTAGCTTTAGAATATCTCACGTAAGACCATTTCAAAGGTCCAAAAATGACTATACACGACCATTCAAATGATAAACATGGCGCATGCATGTCAATACATGTCCATACCTTGCACATAGGTAGAAGCCATTGTATTTCTACCCAGAATACCCATACTCAAACTGTTTAAACACAATGTTTTAGCTGAAACAATGCATAGTTGATCAACATGAACCCGAATGGAGTTCGAGACAAGGGGTCTTTCCATAACGGATTTGACCTATGGCATAGATGAAAAGATCCCGTGGCGCTCCATCTTAGGATTCGCCAAAAAAAAAAAAAAAAAAAAAAAAAAAAAAACGTGCTTATCTGCAAATTTCGATTATGGGAAAACATGCAAGAAACTCAAGGAACCATGCACACAGACTGACAACCAACGAGCCACGTTTGACCAACGAGCATAAATAAAACAAGCCAATTAAAAGCCAGCATGCGGAAGTGCATTAATGAGGCAACGACTAATTATGATGCCCATTTTGCTAAAATTGGCCGAATTCTTTCGTTGGTGGGCGCGGGGCGAGGTTGAAAAATGAGCGAAATGAAGGCTTAAAAAGATACATTGATGGTGTGTATTAGAAACTGCTTAAAATAAGACTAGTTTGCCAAACATAATGACAAGCAAAAATTGTAATTGACAGTATACATTACTTTTTAAAAATCGAACTAAATTATACTTCGAGTAGGTTTTCGAAAGTTCCAATGTAGCGAAATGTACACAATTCAAAAAAAATTTGGAAATCAAATTAGCCGAAGAGTGTAAATTTTAAGTTTAAAATCTATACACCGAGTCATAAAAAAGTAGAACCCAATAAAACAATCACAACTTCGGGAAAAATGCTTCGATTTAAATTCATTTTTGCACTTACGAATAACAATAGTGTAGGAACAAAAAACATCTTCCGGACATTCACAATTTTCGGATTTTTTCATTTTTCAACAAGACTACAAACTTGAATCTAGTGGACTACAAAATTTGGTGAGTTCTCAAAGGAAAAAGTTTACAAATTGAAGATTAATAATATCGAAGACTTTAAACTACGAATTTAGAAAACTTGGATTGAACTCGACCATCGTATCGGGCTTGTGTAAAGGCCACCGGAGAATTTTTCGAGCACATTTTATAATTCAATTTTGTTCCTACACTATTGTTCTATGCAAGTGCCAAATTTCATTTGAATCGAATGATTTATCTTAAAGTTGTGATTTTTTTTTATTGGGTTCTACTTTTTTATGACTCACAGTGTAGTCTACTGTGTTGCACAAAACACCATACTGAACTAAATTCAAGAGAAAATTAATATTAAATTTATACAGACCAAACATAATAAAATACCATTATAATTAGCAATGAAAGCACTTTATAAATACATTTCAAATTCAGCACTTTAAAATTAGAATGCCATTTCCACGAAAGTTCATCCATTTACTCAATTTGTCATTTTCTAATTTTTTTAAAATATTTATTTACATCCTGCCTTTTCCCCCTTAATTTATACATTTAAGAAGGTCAATCAAATGTAACCATTGCAGGTTGCGTTAGAGATGACAGTGTTTATAAATGTTCTGATCCATAAAAACTTGCTTTTAACCAAGATTTAGTAACTTTAGATTGTTGCATTTCAAGTTTTACATTAAAAAAAACAACCAGTAACGTGTCGGGTAGAGAACCCCCAACATAAGTAATAATTCATGAAGAACCCAAGACGGAAGGCAGGGAGAGGGGAGGGCGGCCTAAGTTACCGCCAAAAATGGAGGCGGGGCTGCACCATTCCAATTTCGCTGGACCATGCTGTTGTTAATCGGTTCATTCAACTCCATTCCGTGCTGTGAACCACTTGTGATTCGCCGACTAATTTCGCATTCACTTTTTTTCATCTTTGAATCTTTGATTCTTGTTCAGGTGCGAGATAACATAACCACCTTTTCAACGTCGTGTGAGGCACTCTCCATGCTGGCAGCGCCATCTGTGAAGACGCTCATGGCGAGCACTACAAACAAAAAATTCTACCCCAATTGTAAAATGTGATACCAGTACTGAAACTGGAATGAAAATGTATTATATGTGGATGAAGAATTCAGATAAGGCGAAAAAAGATGCACCAGGTCTTGATGTACCACACCAGACCATTATAGAAGATGTTCCAGAATACGAACAGGATGCACCAGGTCTGGATTTTTTTCAGACCATTATGGAAGATGTTCCAGAACCGGGAAAAGATTTCAGATCGTGATAACTACCAGACCATTTTGAATGATGAAACAGAACAGAAGGCGAAAGATGCACCAGAGCAGGAAAATGAAGATGCACCAAGGGAGGAGAAGAAAGATGCACCAAGGGAGGAGAAGAAAGATGCACCAGGACAGGAAAAGGAAGATGCACCAGGACAGGATAAAGAAAGATGAACCAGGACAGGAAAAGGAAGATGCACCAGGGCAGGATAAGAAAGATGCACCAGGGCAGGATAAGGAATATGCACCAGGGCAGGAGAAGGAAGATGCACCAGGGCAGGAGAAGGAAGATGCACCAGGGCAGGGGAAGGAAGATGCACCAGGGCAGGGGAAGGAAGATGCACCAGGGCAGGAGAAGGAAGATGCATCAGAGCAGGAGAAGGAAAATGCACCAGGTCTGGACAATTATTCCAGACCATTATGGAAGATGTACCAGAAAAGGGGAAAGACATCTATGATCTTGACTATTACACCAGACAATTATGGATGCTGTCTCAAGACAGGAGACGGAAGATACACTAGGGCAGGAGAAGGAAGAGGCAACAGGTGGGGATATGCACCAGGTCTTGACAAGTATGCTAGAGCATTATGAATGATGCCCAAAACAGGAAAAGAAGGATGTACCAGACAGGATAAGTAACGTGTACCAGAACTGGAGAACGAAAGTACATCAGAACAGGGGACAGAAGATGAATCAGATCAGCAGATGAAGAGATGCATCCGATCAAGAGATGGAATATACACCAGATTAGAAGATGGATGATGACCCAAAAATGATTAAGCTACACCAGATCACGACTGTGCAACATTTACATGACCTGGCACCCTTGTCCATGATTGGACAAAGTTTATTTTACAATTTTGATATTTAAGTTACAACTCATGTAGTTTAATTTCAGTCACGACAAAGAGCAATTGTACACTGATCAAAACGCTGCCAATCATTTGACACAAAATGGATTAAAATTTAAAATCACAAATCTCGGAGTGATGCATTTCCATGGCGAGGCATGCATGCAATTCTACAATTGAACGCTAATACCGGCAACAACAACAACAACAATACAACACATATTTGTATTCTGCAGTATAACCGTGGTATTAATATGGATTTGGCACTGCAGCTAGTACGTTTAGATTTGTCTGCCAGAACAATGCGATGGAAACCCGAGGCGAATTGGTTTCAGTTTTGATTTCTGCTCATTTCCTGCTTTTTGTAATCGGAAATGATTCACTTTCTGTTCGCAGAGTGCATTTACTTGATCAATGCGCTGATGGGGCCTTGATGAAATAGTTTTCCATGTTTGAAATTCCTCTCATATCCCAATAAAAAGGCAGGCAGCACGACGCGCCACCATGGGGAAAGGTAGCTTGTCTATGGTAACCATGGCAACCGCGACTGTAGTATAGGGTCCCCAGAAAAAGGAAGCTATACTACTCGATGATCGAGCCATGCAAGGAAGCCATCAAACTGCCAATGTTTTAATCACCATAAAAGGATCCATTTCCCCGTTTTGGTAAGGTCCTCCTGGGAGCGATGGACAACAATCCCCAAAATTGCGCCACTTCTCTCAAGAAAGCGGGCAGCAGGATTGAAGTCTCCTTTGCAGAAACAGGCCATTACAGATGCCGAAATTTCGTTCCGAAGCAAGAGCCGTGGATTTCTCCGAGGGGAGCCGGAATAATGGGAAATAAAAAGGCAGTGACGAGCCACCAGGGGCTCTGGCACTCTGAACAGAAAAAAAAATGGCCAAGTATAAGAAACTCCACTCGATTCTCGGTAGATCCAAGACAAAGCCCTGGAGAGGTTTTTGCCAGAAAACGCCAATTTAAGTTTTTGTTCCGCTTCTATCGTTTTCTTGCCGGAACCCAGACTTGCATGAGCTGAAGCATTTGCCACTGATTTCTAGACAAAGATATCAGCATTTGCCCACGGGCTAGACGTTCCACAAGGATTAGTGGAAATGAGATGAAGATGCTATAGGAAAACATTCGCCAAGTCTGATCCACAATGCAGACAGGTTGAAAAAAGAAGTGTATAGGAAATGTTTGGCAAACACAGGATCCACAGGGAACTCCAAATTGACCAACACCAAGGGACTTGCATTGATTGTAGCAAGTTCTGAAACAACTTGTTTCTATTTTAGATCGACAGAGAGTGACTTTGTTAGGTTCAGCTGAAACAAAACCTTTATTTATTTATTTAATTTAATTTGGAACTCAGTATGAGCATTCTTGGTACAACTACCGGTTAATTACATCACATCAGCTATTTTACATTCACAGTTAGTCCATCATTATAAGTAATTGGTAATGCGTCATTAAAGTTTTCCATAATATATTTCTTCAACTGTCGTTTCCAATGGTTACAAGATCCCATGCATGAATATTTTGTGCATTCAAATAATCCCCTCCGGAGGTCTAAGGGGAGAATATTCCAGCTGAAACAAAACCTTTATTTATTTATTTAATTTAATAGCCGAAACCTGTACAACATGTAAAAAATACACAAGTTTTAAAACAATTTAGCCAATCAACATGTAAGTTCGTCAAGCAGCCAAAACTTAAACATATACATGTTCGGCCAAATGTGAGACTTGGCCGAAACTGACTTTTACGCACTCTGCCGGAACCGATTCTCGGTCGGATTTTAGTTTCCATTGTTGTGCGTATTTGGTCCACATGGGATGTTTCAAATACATATTTTCGAAAAAATTCTACACCGTGAGCCAAAAAAAACGATGGTATTACAAAGTAGTCCAATACAAAGTAGCCCAAGGTTAACGAGATCAGATGGTATACTTTCACCAAGTTTGTACGTTTTTTTTTTTTTTTTTTATAATTTCATTTATAATGCAAAATCTCAAACTCAATCAAAGAAATGGGAAAACACGAGAGTAATATTTTGTGTAGACTACAATACGTTTTGACGTATAGGTTTTATGCAAATATCATCCTCTTTTCATATTTGCTTTAGTATTTCTACAATTATTACTTATGAGACTACACGGGTTATAAATTTTCTGGTTAATCCTAATTTTTCCTGTTTTTATTAAGCGAATTTCCATAACACGAGATTTTTGAAGAACTTAGGTCTAGGAGAACAAAAAGCATATGTCCTAGATTTTCATAGTAACGATTAGTGCTCTGGATGCAAATAAAGTGCTATAAACAATTCTGTATAGTAAACAAAGATGGCCGCTTTCATATTCAAACAAGTGAAGTAACACCACTGGCTACAATGAGTTATTTATATAGTATATCTTCAAGAACCTCGAACATTGCATACAAGGTTTAACTGGCAATAAAGAAAAGAGTTAGCAGTTAGGACCCATGGGAAATGTTAAATAAATACATCAAGTTGAGTAATTCAAGTTGTCAGTCCAACAGAAAGGGCTGAAAGTGTTGGACTCATCAGAATGGTTAATGAACAAGAAACATCCATGGCTTGAGTTTGATTAATAGAAACAATGGGAATGGTTCAACAAGTTGGACCCACACTTGGAAAATTTCAATATACAGTATCAGTCAAGTTAGAAAGGTTGAATCCCTAAGGGTCAAGATGGGGCCAGAAACTTTACTGTAAAAGTGATTGAAGTCATAGTCCATGCAAGTTTCACGTGGTTGGACTCAAAACAATGACATGTAATTCACTTATATGTTGAATTTATGAACGTTGCATGTAACTATCGATTCAATCTAGTGGACCACAATTGACATGGACAAACAACAACCTAAAAAAAGACTGTTGCAACAAAGAAAACCAAGTTAGCATCAAACGGAATCAGACATATAAATAACTTGGCTAGAAAAGGTTACAATTGTGAACCCTGCCAGAAATGTCGAAATGTCTGAAATCCATGGTCAAGGAAGTTTGCCAAAACCATTGCGCAAGCAGTTAACAACTTGCAACTTGCTTAACATGCTGCACCAATGAGATTACAGCGGCCTGTCACTGGACTTGTCAATTTGGTGGCACGCTTCCGGTTTGCTACACAGGAATCGTTGGAAATGTTATAAATTCGTTATGTGTGCACCAGTAAATTTCGTAAAACGATTTTTTCCAATGGTAGATAATACAATTGAAGATGAAGTGTCAAACACTGCTCCCTGCTAAAAGTAATAGGAAAATTAAAAGTATTGAAGACTATAAGACAATGGTTTTCAAACAATGTGCCGTGAAGGTTTGCCTAGGTGTGCCGCACAAATCCTCTTTCATCATAAAGAGGTTATTTTATTTAAAACTTGGTTTTTCCACATTTCATTGAGATAATGAGAGGAAAGCAAAGGTAAAACAAAAACAGAAAACTGTTATCATTGAAAGTTTTCAGACTAACGAACATTTCACGACGTAGGCAGAAAATTCAAACAAACCGAATTTCAAGCATAATTCCTGACTTTTCCAAAACATCGAGCGAAAATTTCAATCGAAATAGTCAAGCGAACACAAAAGTTCATAGGTAAGGGGCCATTCAAAATAGACGTCCTTATGATGGGGTAGGGGGTGTGGAGAAGTGTAAAGCTATTATGGACGTCCACTAATGTTGGTATTTTTCAATTTTGTGGACTTTCTGTTTAATTAAGTTTTAAAGGGCAGTGGAAGGGGAAATGAACACCAGAAAAAATGTGTAATCAGTCAAAAATGTACCTGAATTTTTAAAACTATTTTAAACACAAATTTTCAAATTTTCTGGGATGTGTCCCCAGTCTTAAATGCACTTAAATATTTAAAACCTCGAGAAAGTCGGGAATTACGCCTAAATTTGTGTTAAACACCAATTTTATGTTGGAATATCCCTTCGAGGTCAGCAAATTTTCGTTAATCAGACACATCTGGAAAAATGTTGAGGAATTCCCTGTCAAAAATGAACTTAAGAAAAACTAAAGAATAACTTAAGTTTTTTTAAAACTTTTTCTTAAGTTCATTTTCGACAGGGTTGGTAGCGAGACGGATGCTTGGAAATTTATAGAATGTTCCAACACATTTTCTGTACATCCTACTTTTTTTAAAAAAAATATGGATGTCCATGAAAGGGCCGGGGGACGTCATTTTTGAACGGCCCCTAAAATAAAACCAGAGAAAATTATTATCATTGAAAGATTTCAGATTAACGGAAACTTCCCGACGTGAACAGAAAATTCAATCAGAAACTGGTGTTTAACAAGAATTCCAAGCATAATTCCCGGTTTTCCAAAGTGATACAATATAGTCACACGAAAACAAAGGTCCATAAAGTAAAACAAACACATTGTTTTCAATAAAAGTTTTTGTGATTTCTAACAAACTTGTCCTATTTTGGTATAAAACGCCACCCTGACCACCAAATGGCAAGACTTGTTTCTATGCCAATATATAAGGTCTCAACATTTTTTGTGTTTTCCATATTTTTTTGCTTTTGTGGATGAATACATATTGGGATAAAGGCCAGTGTTTGCTCGCTTATTTGTCAACAGGGGCTTATAAGTCGGACAAAAGCCAAAGAAAAAAAAATAGCAGCAAACACAAAATTCCAGGAAACACCAACATCATTGGATAAATCGGGACGTCAATAGGATTCATTATTTTTAAAGATGGCCATTTATAGGACATCGGAAGAGAAAACGATAGAAGAAAACTGGCAGATTTCTATTTCGGAGAATTTATTGGCAACCAAGTACCCGAGATCATTAAGAAACGAGACAAAAGCAAAATGAAAAGAGGATGCGAAACAATTCTTGAGAACGAAGCTGAAAGCGAACCCAAATTGCGAAGAAAAGCGGATTCCAAAAGAAGCAAAAAAAAAGCTTTTCTGCCGAAGAAAAATAAACCCGAATAACTGAATAAGACGAAATTAGCCACAATAACAGCCTAATGAAACCGATATGAACGTCGAGTGAAGCATGCAGAGTCTTATATTTATGACGCATCCGTGAGCATTCAGGTATAAAAGAACGAAATATAACAGAAATCCAAAATAAACGAGGGGCGGTCAAAAAGTCTTGCATATTTGTTTATTATTCGAAAATCAGATGTCGTACAAAAAAACTGAAATACTCATTTTAAAGAGCAGGTAATTTTCTATTTTACAATCTAGGACCAGATTTTGTTGACACATTTATCCCAACGTTTGATGAGATTGTTTATACCCCTTTCGTAAAATGAGTTACGTCCTTTCTTAAAGTTTAAACACCACCTCTATAGTACTATACTTTGTGAAACACATTTGTCATCATAAACTAACATTTCAGTATTAATTTCACTCGGTTTCATGCCTTTCAACACTGAAAAACGAAAACACTTCGTTGTTCCTCTCGTGTGAACTCTTCCAAGTGAGGCGCCATTTTGTTTTTGATAGTTTGTTCGAAATTCTGCACGAATTGTGGTGCAATATAGTGACCTAAAACCAAATTTCCTGCTCTTTAAAATGGATATTTCAGTTTTTTGAACGACGTACATATGGTTTTCGAATATTAAACGAATATGCAAGACTTTTTGACCACCCCTCGTATATATCTTCTGCACTTCTATGTAGGGTGGAAAACATTTCAACAGCCATGCAACTTTAAAAATTTAACATAAATTAAGATACATTTTATTTTAATGTGAAAAACTGGGTATATGAATTTCATATCTAAGGGACATTAAAAAAAAAAAAAAACGTCACCAAAATTCCTTCAAAAAGTTCTCTGAATGTGGAGACGTGCTTTATTAACACCAATTATATTAGTTTTCCAAAGTTTAAATTTTCCCACACGGAACAGAAAATGCATTTGAAATACATTTAAAATACATGTAGACTGAGACACCGAAAATGTATTCCTAAAAATGTATTTAAAAATGCGTTTGAAAATACATGTGCATTTTGAAATGCATTTTTGGAAATGTATTTCTAAAAATGCATTTATAAATGTATTTCAAAATACATTTTGAAATGCATTTTAGTGTCTCAATCTATATGCATTTTTGAAATTTTTTTCAAAAAATGCATTTATAAACGTGTTTCAAAATACATTTTGAAATGCATTTTAGTGTCTCAATCTATATGCATTTTGGAAATGTATTTCTAAAAATGTATTTAAAAATGCGTTTGGAAATACATTTTGTAATGTATTTCAGTGTCTCAATCTATATGCATTTTTGAAATGCATTTCTTTTCCATGTGGGTTGCGTTCCATGTTATCTTTTTTAAATAACTGAAACAATAGATAATTTCATGTTCATAACGATTCGAATAATGTCTGGAATCCTCATCCAAAATAATTACTAAGCAACTCTGGAAACCACATTCCAAATCAAGAAATCCACAATATTTCAAAAATTGCAAACTTTTCGATGACACCAGTTTTGGGTGAACGGACTGAAGACAAACACACCCACCATATAAGCCTGAAAAATATGCTCGCGAACAAACACGCTGCGTCAAATAAGCTCGTTAGCAAGCTTAATTTAACACCGTAGTCACATCATTAACTTAACGCGGGCTTTAGACAATAAATGGTTCGGAAACACGGTGTGGAAGAGCGCAACTTCCGCCGCGGCAAAGGGCTATTAATTCATTCCCCTTCTCGAGGTCCACCGAGCATCCATTTCACTCATTCAATTCCAAAAACAAATATCAGGCTGACAGATTACCTCCTCCTATTCCTCATCCCATCCAACTCCTTATTAGGCCTCACGCAAATGGCCCTGCTGCTAAGACATTAATAATCGTGCATATTAAGCAAAGCTTGAAGAATCCACGAGCAATTGCCCGGATGTAACGCAGGCCATCGACCATGGCGTCATTAGCGAAGTTGCATCCAACCGTCGCACTTCGGCTATCCAAACAAGAACGCCTTTGTCCAAACATCCCAACTGCATGGCTTGTGTCAAACCGTCTTGCATTTCAATTCAATCATCTAAACCTTTGCATCAATTTAAAACATTCCAATGCCTTTCAATCTTATCACCACAATCATCTTAAAGCTTTTGAAACTGATTACCAAAAGCATCTCAACGCCTTTGAAACTGATCACCACACACATTTTAAAGGTCGTTGATTATGATCATCTCAAGCATCTCAACTTCTTTGAAACTGATCAACACAAGCAACTCAACTTTTTCTAAACTGATCACCAAAAGAATTCTAACGCCTTTGATTCTGATCACTACAAGCATCTCAACGTCTTTGAAACTGATCAACACAAGCATCTCAAAGCTTTTGAAACTGATTACCAAAAGCATCTCAAAGCCTTTGATTTTGATCACCACAAGCATCTCAAAGCCTTTGATTTTGATCACCACAAGAATCTCAAAACCTTTGATTTTGATCACCACAAGAATCTCAAAGCCTTTGATTCTGATCACCACAAGCATCTCAACGCCTTTGAAACTGATCACCACAAGCATCTCAACTTCTTCGAAACTGATCAACACAAGCATCTCAAAGATTTTGAAACTGTTACCAAAAGAATCAACGCCTTTGATTCTGATCATCACAAGCATCTCAACTTCTTTGAAACTGATCACCAAAAGAGTTTTAACGCCATTGATTCTGATCACCACAAGCATCTCAACTTCTTTGAAACTGATCAACACAAGAATCTTAAAGCTTTTGAAACTGATTACCAAAAGCATCTCAACGCCTTTGATTCTGATCAACGCAAGCATCTCAAAGATTTTGAAACTGATTACCAAAAGAATCTCAACGTCTTTGAAACTGATCACCACAAGCATCTCAACGTTTTCTAAACTGATCACCAAAAGAATTTTAACGCCATTGATTCTGATCACCCCAAGAATCTCAAAGCCTTTGATTCTAATTACCACAAGCATCTCAACGTGTTTGATTCTGATCATTACAAGAATCTCAAAGCCTTTGATTTTGATCACCACAAGAACCTAAGCCTTTGATTTTGATCACCACAAGAATCTCAAAGCCTTTGATTTTGATCACCACAAGAATCTCAAAGTATTTGAAACTGATCAACACAAGCATCTGACCATAATCATCTCAAATTTTGTTACTTCCCTACAATAACACTAATCTGTAAATGTTCTGCTAAGGATAAATTAGCAAAGTTTAGCAGAAACCCCATACTATATGGAATTCTTGAAAACACAACAACAACAAAAAACAAAAAAAACCCAACATGAACCCCATATTACAGGAAAACACAATTCTTAATAAGTCTAGTAGCATGCAGATTTAATCAAACAAAACACGGGAAAACAATGTGTCCGTTGATCCCCAGTAATAACTTACGCCCACTGGCGTCAGGTGGCGCTAGTATTGTGTCATCCAAATGGGGTGGCCAAAGGCAGTAAGGAGGGATGAGGGCGGTATACAGGCGACGTTAAACATATTTACATGTCACCTCGAGATGCGCATTTACATGTTTATGGATGTTTTATTTCGTGGCAGGCTCACGCGAGAAGCTTGCTTACACGACAAGATACAGAAAACAATTTAATGGGCTGTTCGCGATGGTGAAAACCGATCAATAATGAAACGGCAACAAGAACGAAATAATGAATGCCATTGGCGTGCGCACAAAATACGCTCAAAGCCCCGCAGAAAAATTCGCAGAATTGCAACAATTCCATGCAGAATTCTGTCCAGTTCTGCGACACCATATACCTGTACATGGTGCCTTGTCCTGTGCACTTTCACTTGCAGAAGGGCGCAGGATTCCAAGCGCCACCTACACCCTGGTGAAAAAACAATAGAAACCAATAGAGATTTCTATTGGTTTCTATTGTTATTTGGACACCTTATTGGTTTTAATTGTTTT
>JAQGBW010002550.1:0-19412 GCA_034698625.1 Julus scanicus
ATCTCTTTTTGTTTATCTGAAATTGTGTTTCAAAATTTCACCCATTGAAAGTGATAGGGTTGTGATCCCCCTTAATTAGCTATATTACCGATGTGTGCCACATGTAGCTATTGGTGGTCCAGATGTTTAATTTCAAGTTTGCGAAATGCCCCGGTAAAACCATGGAGGTAGAAACACCAATCAATAGGATTTTTAGTGACATTTATTAAATAAAAACAGGACAAAAATAGTCAACAAATAAGATAGAACTTAAACTAGATCTTAACAGAACACCGATTGAATATGAATTGCAAATTAACGTATCCCTTCACATGATCGTACAGCAGCAGCCGTGCCAAGGGCCTTTGCTTCGCAGGTAGAGCAAGGGTGAATGTTCCGCTCTATGACGTCTTCCAAATGGCGGGTATTGAAATGCACTTGTACCGCCTTGATTTCGACTAAAAAGTATCTGAAATTGAATAAGAAACTTTTGTCTAGATGTGACGTCAAGTTTTCTAGCACTGAAAAGCCTTTATGACATGACCAGACCAAAGAGGCCATAAATGTAAATGTTGACCGTTTATGAGTCAGAGTAATTATTCGATCTCTGGCTCATGAACTGAGAACATGTAACATTTTCTAAATTTCTGCCAGGGAAAAGCATAACTAACCTCATCATCCTCGGGGATCGTATTTCTGATGTCTCCTTCATCTCCGGATTCATCCGTGTGAATTCCACTGTCAGCCACGTCTTTCCTTATCCCGTTTCTGCTGCCCTGCTTGCGCTTTCCATTACTTGTTTTACGTTTAAGCTGACCGTAGTAGCCCTCCAAGACTTGGGTGTTTGTGTAACAGGGATTTGTAATCCCGCCTTCGATGATCGGTTTGAACTCTTTGTCATAAGGCAGCTGCTGCTTGCTGTTCAGCATTTCCACAGCGAGCGACAAGGCATTTGTCTTGTACAGCTTCTCTGCAGCTGTTTCGTACCTGTGGCCGAGCATTTCCACATCTTCTGAACCGCATTCCGATGCGCTGTCGTCAGCTTCGTGCATCATTATTTCTCCCCCTGGTGCTGCGACCGATAGCTTGCTGCAAGGTGATCCAGAGGACTCTGCATCGGCCATGTCATCCACTTCGCCACAAAGCTGGTAATACTTGGAGCACTTTATTGGATCTTCCAACTGGTGATAATTCTGGCATTCGCTCGGTGCTGATGAGGCAGTAGATGAGCAATCTTTGGGCAACGGTTGAGAACTCACTTGCTTGGCTTCCGAATCTGCGTTCGGCACATGCGTTGGTTTTGTGTGATGGGCTCTCTCCATTTCTTCTTTAAATGGGTTTGAGTTTGAGATTTCCCCATGGACGGATGCGATTTCTCTATTACTGCTATTCTGGGTGGGAGGAGGCATAATGATTGAGGAAACGTCATTGGCAGAGTTTTGGAAAGATGGAGGAACTTCTATTTTGCATGCTGCTGAAAGCTCTGGTAAATCGGTGGTGGTATCTACTTTGACTTGTTTAGTTTCTGTGGTTTGGTGAATTGTTTCTGAAAGATCAAACCTATTATGATCTGATTCCGAGGGTTTTAAGCCGAGGTCAAGTTCTTGATGAAAATCAATGTCATGTTTTGTTAGTAAATTTGGCATCTCGGTGGATTCATGAATCTGTTCTGTTTGACTGAATTCTTTATTGGAAGCAGAGTCCAATTCTTCGTCGTGGCTTTGATCACTGCTGTTTGACTGACTTTGAAGTTTTTGGATATCTTCAGACGTACGAGGGGACGTATTATCTTCAGTATGCTCAGAATGTTTCAAGTTGTCAAGGTCTTCGCTGCTTTCTTCAAGTTGTACATCTAGAGTTTCTTGCTTGTCTTGGATCCTCTCGCCTGATGTAACAAAATCCTTAAAGATCTCATTTGGTTGCGTGGTTAACAATGGGCTTATTCTTTCTAATTGACTAGCTTCCGGTTCGCTTTGTTGTTGTTCCATCGATACACCAGGCAATAATACTGGTTTCAGAAGAGGCTTGGACTCTGAGACTGGTGTTTGATTTATGTCTGACGTTTTGACAACTTGTGGTGCTAGGCTTGGGTCTTCTTTTAGAGATTCTGTGGCAGGAAATTGCGGTGTGGATTCTGCATTGTGCTCACTGGAATTTGATATATTTACAGGGTCGTCACCAAACTGTAAAGGCGGACAAATAGAAACAAATGTTAGATATCTTGGGTAATAGTCGTGATGCGAAATTCTCTTTAAAATTGCAGTGTCGCCTGTTGCGTAACTATCCTTGGATCATGACAATTCTGACCTACCATGCTCATTTTTTACATTGAATACGGGACTATCTTGAGGTTTTATCTTATTGTTAAAATTGTCTTTTGATACATTTGGGTGCATAAAGGGTATAATGACAAAATTATGCAACACTGAAAACAATACCAATAACCATTGAGCATGATCTTCCCAAAAACTGGCATTGCATAATTTAGTAATTTCAGAGATGTTTCATGTGAAGTTTTCAATGAATCACGTAGGCATATATATATATTTTTTTTTGGCATTCAAATCCATTTCTGTACCTTACAGTCAGCACCAAGATCGGCTATGACTAAACGTTAGTCATGTCTAAATGAAGGGTTTAGGTATGGTTGTCATATCGATTTTCAAGATATGAAATATCAGATCCCATGCTATTTTATTTTACAAACACCGGCATTTACAGTTAATTTTTAAATAAAAACTGCGAATTCACAGTAATTACCGGTGGTGTCGTCGTCGTCGAGTTGGTTTCGCAGTTTAAGTCGTTCAGATTTTCTTGAGGAGTTGCTTCTTTGGGTACCTCGGTGAGGTTGTGATCGTTGGCACTCATGGCAGAAGATTTGGTTGTGTCCTAATATAAAAATAGTTGGCATTATATTTTTTTTTTCGAAGCAATCGTTGCATCATTAGACTACGGTCCTAAATTTACCCCAGAATTGCTAACCGGGGAGATTTTTAGCCGGTCACACGACCTGTCCTTCCGACTCGGCCACCGGTCGTACGTTATTCCTTCGCCTCCGATAAAACCTCGTCTTCTTCGGCGTCGCCCCCGACTTGATCCGTGCTCGTTCCACCAGTAATAATCTTTAAGTATAGACATAAGAAGAATTACTGCGCTATTAAGGTCGACAACTGACATCTGGCTAACTAATTAAAACTTATTGCTTTAGCATGAAGCCGTCCTTCTTAATCAAATGTCTCAACTAACACACATGCTCATGTCCAGTCCAGATTTTTTCAGCCCATTCTCCTTCATTGCATTCGTTAGTAAATTGACCTTTAAGAATAACAGACCACTGGCTTTATTTTTGTACAAGATTGTGTTAATCATGGTTAATAACACCGATCTAAGAGTTTTTCATACCCCACGACTCCATTATTCTTGGGCAGAAAATAACTCATTGTACCATAACGCTCAAAATTAATTGGTAATTTTTTTTTAATTGGACACTATAAGTACCTTGTAAGAAATACAAAATTATTGTCACTTGAACCACAAATGCTGTGGCTAATAAAAAAAACTTCCTGAAACAGAGGTGCTGTCAGAATATTGATCCAAAATCTAAACTTCATTTTTTTCTGCACTACCACACGCTGAGGTTTTTTTTTACATGTCAGGACACCCAAGATTTCGGTAACATTTCTTACCTCAGACCAACAGATGATCCACAGTGCAAAATTGTGCAATCTACAGTCGATGGCCAACGTTAAAGAGTTGCAAAGCCGGAACTGACTGAACTGCGTATTAAGTTTGGTTGGACTGCTCACGCGAGATTCCCTATAACTCAATCTGGGTTATTTCTCGACTGCTGACAGCGAGGGCTATTTAAAGTTTTGAGAAGTGAGCCTCGGCTCCAGAATACCCCCGAATTAGTAACAGATTGGAGTCATCCGAAAATGTTCGCCTTGCCAAATGAGGAAAGTCAGCCCCCTTTGGGCTAGGAGTGCACAGAGTAGGAGTCTGGTGTGTCGCACTCGGCTGTGTGTCATCATTTGTGACGGGCCTTGGCATCCCTCTTGAAAAAGAGTTAAAACTGGGTTGAAAGGCGATTTTGGACTGACTTGCACTCGATTCAAGATCAATGCACACTGCTACTCGGTGCCTGGCAAGCTATTCTTGAAGGATGCACAATGCTCTGCGTGGCATGCTTCAGGGAATGCCGCCATGTGATTTGTGATTGGTACTCATAGACTCATTCTTTTTTTTGTGTGTGACAGAAATTTTATTTCAAAAATGTATTCAAAATTCTCCAATTTCATTGCCACATTTTTCAGCCTGTTACAGCTGTATAATACTTTGGAATCCTTGAATATTTAGCACTTTAATTCATTGTAAAAGTAACATCATTGTATTTTTTTTTATAAAAATGATACTCAAAAACCGACAGAATCTGCTATACTTCTAATAATTCTGTAAAAAAAAAACAACTAAAAAACAAAAAGAAAAAAAAATTGGTTGCTTCTGGAATGGCATGTTGGAAATGACATGTTAAAACCGAAATGAAGCTAATTATGTAGAAGTCCCCAAGAACCACCCTCTTCAATAAACAAGTAAATAATGGTAATAATAAAAATGAAAAACTAACGTTAAAGAAACGTTGTTAAGCCGAGTTTTTAAAATGTATCCCTACTAATGATTTTGTCCTGGATCCTGATGTGAAGTTGAAGGTTACAAAGATCAGGATAGTCTTTCATCTCTGTCTTTGTTTTTTAGGGATTTTGAAAACGTCCCCCTAAGCATGTTGGAGTATAGTTTGGTATTTCAGGATTCCCCTTTTGTGTCCCGGCCTACATGCTTTTTTTTTGGTCCAATCAATCATCTGCAGATACGCAGGGTGAATAATAGCTCGAGCTATCTCTAACTGTAAACAGTTTCTGGAATACCTCCTCTGCAGGGCTCCTGGAGTCTAGGAATGTTAGTTTGGCTTTGACAAGGCTCAATGATTGGTGCTTATTGTCCTTGTGTTCTGGTTTGTTTTGATCAGTATCCATTTACAATAGAAGTTGGAAAGTACATGCTCCCGTTCTGGATCATGATCGCTGAATTTGCACACTTTACTACAAAATTCAAAATATTGATAGTATCTTTTGGATACTCAGTTTAAAAAGATTACGTTTCTTTGCTGGTAGTTGTGTTAAAAATCCATTGTTTCATATGAATAAACCTTAGATTTGTTTGAAACCTGTAGTATTGGAACATTAGCATTTAAAATATCTATGAAAAATGGTATTCTTACGTTTCTGGAAAGAACAGTGCATTGTTACTTTCTCCAGAAGATTGCTAACCCTGGTGAAAAAAACAATAGAAACCAATAGAGATTTCTATTGTTATTTGGACACTTTATTAGCTTTAATTGTTTTCTATGGTTCCTGTATTGACTTCTATTGGCTTCTATTGACTTTAATGGTTTGGCTGTATTGACTGAACAATAGAAAACAATAAAACCAATAGAAATTTTCTATTGATACCAATAGAAAACAACGTTCCAAATAACAATAGAAAATAATAGAAATCTCTATTGTTTTTTTACCAGGGAATGGCTTATCATGCAGGCTTGTTATGCCATATGAGATTTCTGGAACTTTAAACGCGTGGTTGTATTGCACATTTTGGTTAGAAACAGCAAGGTGCACCATAAAAACAATGGTATCACCCTCCAACTCTACCCTGAGTTATTTTCTTGTACACTAAGTTACAAGATCATGCGGTCGTGGTCTACTCTAAATACCAGATTATGTGATATTCAAACTCACTGTCGTTTGCATTGTAAGCGCATGGCCTGAAGAGAAGGGCACTTGGGTAGATATATGGTGGTGGTAGTGGTGGCTGTTGCATTGGCATCGTTTGAAACGCGTACTCTTCTGCAGAAACTCCGACGTCTTCTGTAGAGAGTTCCTCTTGCGGAGGCAGTTGAAGCTGTTCTGGCCCGTCGACTTCGTTGTCTCCACTGTCCACCGTGGACGGTGGAGAAGATGTCGGCTGAGGTGGTGGTTGTTGTGGCACTGGCTCAGTTAGGTAATAGTAGTATTGGCAGTCGGGCATCATTCGTGGGTCCTCCTGCCACTGCATAGGGTGGTAGGCAGGTGCCAGGACCAGAGCGGGGGTTGCAAATGGAGGGATGTATTGAGGGTAGTAACCGAGCTGGTCATCTGGCCAATAATTCTCATCTGCAACATACAATACTCAAATTGTAATCATAATCCAAACATGCACCAACAAGATAATCCAAACATTGGTTAAGACATCTTAAGAGGTGGAATGCCAATATAGCCAGTTTGTGGTGTTGGGTGAAATGTCCTCATTCTAAATCTACCTTAAAAATTCTTACAGAAATTCTGGAGCATCGACTAATCATTCTAAAAGTAACTTGTTAAATAGTTTAATCAAAGTGGCCTTGCAGAATTCTCACCTTGCGTTTCTGGTTCTCCATCGACCGGCTGCTGCGCTTGTTGGAATGGTGCCGATGGATCAGTCGAGTACACCACTGAAACGTTATAGGTACACAGCTTGTTGTAAAACAATAATTATAGTATATGGCTTAAGCTAAAGACGAAGGACAGGTGGGCAAAGGACATCACAAAAGGTAGTAGCTGATGGGGAGAGCGGTTGACCGCTGGCCTCTTGTGGCCCTTCCAAACGGTTCCTATAGTGCACGGAAACACAGATGGGAATTAATATGAGACAGACTGACAAGGGGGATACGATGAAAGTGGGAAGAAAGAGAAAGGATGGTTGGTAAGGACACGGATCACAGATCATATGAGGGTGCGTATTGGTCTTGAGGGCTCTTGAAGACATTGCAGTTAGCTCAGGATATGGATAAGAGCAGTACTTTTTTCAAACTTTGTTCGGATATGCAGTGGGTCCTGCATTGCTCCAACAATTGATGCATTTCCTTGGCCCATGGAAGTCTTGATGTCTCAGACCAAATAGACACCCCCAGATGAATGTTATGGCGACTACCTTTCGGCGTTCTGGAGTAGTGATAATAAGCACCATGGAAGCCCCTGTTTCTGTGCGGATAGAATGGCGGTCTTCCATTGTTGGAAGATGGTGCAAATCGATAGTTGTGTCGCTGCTCATTGCTGTCGTCGCTGTACTGGCTCTCCGATCGCTCATTATCTTCGTTGTTGGTACCTCCATTTTCCTCGCCTGTCCATGAGAGGATGAGAAAGTACACCAGAACATTAGCAATGAGCGAATCTGTGACCTACGTTTGTTTTTCTTTCATGAAGAACCTTCAAGACATGCTTGTTTCAATTCGCCAAAATAAAAGGTTGTTAGCAGCTGTGAGAACTAACAACTGATGGATGAAACTTGGCTAACCCAACAGACACCTGTTGCAATGGAAAATTACAGCTAATGCAAGGCTATTAATAAACTGACTATGTTTTAGATAGGTTTGGTTTAATAACATGTAAATTTAAATTAAAGGTTTGTGTGGCTGTCGTATCAGGGAATACAGGCTGGCCTCAAAAAAAGGAAACCTTTTGGGGCTCTGTTAGTCGTAGGCCAAAATACAAAATTGACTGATGCCATTCTATGTTTGTCAGGTACACCCATTGTGAGACGGGAGCATTGTGTTAATTAGATTATTTTTAATTTTATAGAAATGGAAATGAATGGGTTGATTAATGATCGGGTAACATGTACTTGAAGATAATTAAAATGCAATAAACGGTGCCAGAAAGTCGAGAACCTTCTCTTATATCAGCCACTGCGATCTATATGGCAGAAGTCGCTTTTTCTCACGTCATATATCATCAAATATATATTATAAATATTTAAATAAATGTCGCCTCCACTTTTTAAGCAAAGCAGTCTAAACCCTGTGGTTAGTCTTGGAATGCAGATGCCCTGATTGGTTGGCTACTTCCCTGTTTTATGGTTGGGGTGTTGACTTTAATGACTTGATTCGAAAGTCGGCATTAATTAAAGGTTGAGGAAAAGTTTCAGGTGTATACGATGGCGTTTAATGACGTTCGCAGATTTTAATTGCAATTTATTGCCCAACACGTTTTATTTAATGGCACGTTTTGCTTTGTAAAAAAAAAGCCCATGGCCTGCATGTCGTCTGGCCGCAACACGGCAATGACGGAAATTAAAGACGTTGGAGAGTTATTAGATGTTGTGTATTTGGGGGCTCAACAAGAAAGCGTTACACAGTCACATTTTATGGATTATATTTAGCTCGAAAGGCCTCGGTTGTTAGACAACCAAAGTCAAGAAATGTCGCTGCGCTTCGTGGCGTGCCACATTTTTTTATTGTGACTCTTTATGCGAGTTAGCTGTTTAAAAAAACATGACAAAATGTAAAGGAGGACTTGGACATTTTCAGTCAAAGTATCAGAAATTCCGATGCTGCGTGTCGAGACTCGTTTTGTGCCAAATACTCGTACTTCTTTACGACAATTGCGAAGTCTACCTAAATTCTGGAAAGAGCGGGATATACGATCATTTATTTTCGTAACCCACAATTAGGTACATCAAACACCTTTTGAAAGGAGCTCAAAGAAAAGTGTTAATGTTTGGCTCTCGAACCAGCAAACGTGGTTCGCAAAGATGGCGAATCTACCTTGGCTGATGAGGCACTCACATTTTTGAAGCGCCAGGTGGAGCTGTATGGTTCACAAAGATGGTTAATTAATATTCTGAAAAAGCCTCTCTAAACTAATGCCTCCCCCAATTTGAGTGTGACTACCCATTGCCATGCAGTGGAATGCAAGAAGCCATCAACCTGCCTTCAGTCCCTCTAAATCCAGTTAGTGCACCCAAAACCATTTTTTAAAATTTATCATGGAAACCTAATGAATAAGTATATTTATGGTAACAATATTCCCCCCTTTTGTTTGCTGAAGACACGTTGGGTAAACTTTGGTTACGGTGTTAGGTAGATTTAGTACCATTGAAATTGCTACCGTTTAATGAGGGGTCCACCAATTCCGTGACGTTTGCTTTGAAAATTGGCAATGTTATGGTACATGCGCATACATATTTATTTATTTACTAGGGATTTTTTCTGCTTTAAATTTATTTGCTATTTGCGTTGTGTAGGAAAGGGGCCGTTCGAAAAGGTTACGTCCTCATGAGGGGGTGGGTCTGCTGACATGTGGACAGGGGGGAGCCATTATGGACGTTCACTAATGATGGTATTTTTCAGGGTTTTTTTTCTTCTGTTTATTTGAGTTTTAAAGGTCAGTAAAAAGGGACACCAGAAGAAATGTGTCCCCAGTCCCAAACGTACTTTAATAATTAAAACCTCGGGAAAGTTGGGTATTATGCCTAAATTTGTGTTAAACACCAATTTTATGCTGGAATTTCCCTTCGACGTCAGGAAATTTCCATTTATTGGAAACATTTCGTGGAAATGGCAGCGAGACGGGTGCTTGGAAATTTATAGAATGAGCCATTGTATGTTTCAACAACTTTTTTGGACACCCTACTTTTTAAAAAAAATAAAAAACGTCTATGGGTGGGGGTGGGTGTCTGGGTTAAAATGGGACACATGTGGACAGGGGGAAGTCAATTTTTGAAGGAAATTCGGGGAGGTCCTTTTTGAATGGCCCCATAGTGCGGTATATACAGTCCCCCATATTTCGGATTTCTGACTCGCCCTGTACAAAATGAATAGATCACTATGATGTGTATGTATCCTCGACATGTATCCAATATATTTGCACTTCCTTGAACCCTATCTGACTCAACAAATATATACAACAAATACATTTTTTTAAAAACTGTATGGCCATTACTTACTGCATTCCAGAACCTTTCCATAATAATACATTAACATTCCATATACTGTACATTTTATATTTGAAATTTTTACTAGTTATTTCATAGTATTTAGGTACATATTTACAACGTATATCGGGGACCCCCTGTATTTGTTACCAGACTGGCAGACATGTAATAATGTTTGATAGCCCTTCAGTGGGGCAGCGGTTGATAACTTTTTAAGAGTCCTTATCTTAAGCGAAATCGTCTCATTTATTGAGAATAAGACAACATTCTCGTTTTTCGTTTTCATTGTTTGTAAATAAGATGTAAATTTATTGCCCTACCCCCAATGTCTTTCCCAGTTTTATTGCCAGGTCTGCGTTATTTCAAATCGCAATTATTTGTCAACAATTTATCAAAAAGTAACATTAATGTGTAGGATTTCATCAAATAGCGATTGCCGGTTAATATCCGTGAAATGTATTCGAAGATTTGAGCAACTGGTTATGACCGCAATTTTGACTGTGGTCTGTAAATGCTTGTTTTATAAGCCGTTCATAAAATTGGATACTTTATCTGAGGTTCATAGATGAAATTTCAGTATTAAACGTGTTTTTACTAAGTTCTTGAAAAGCAAACAATTTTTTATCAACGGTTTCTTTTATCAAATTTTTTGCTTCACTTTAGTCGTAAATTCTTGCCTAGAAATCAGTGAAATGTGTGGGTGGGATACAAAGGTTGATTAAATTTGGCAGTTGCTTTTCTTCCCATTTCGGCACATAGTTTTCTTTTACATTATAGGTCGATATCAAATATTTGTTTACTAAGGTGATAAAAAAAAATTTATATCAAAAAATAATAAACAGGGCAGTGGAATCCTTGAGAGATACAATAATCTTTTACGATTTATCTGGTAGCACTGCTGCACGTGTCGACGACTACTGAATTGGAAAGTTTCCATGTTTTTTTAATCTAAGTTTTTCCCATTTTTAACTGTATGTTGCCTCGAACTCTGAATATATACTATCGCTAATCAAACAAGATCAATCCAGTGAAAACAGTTGGCGGAAAACATTAATGAGATAAAATACTATGTATTATTCTGAATATTTAGGAACGGAAACTAACCCTAAGCCGGCAAAACAAAAATTAAAAGAATAATAACAATGTAGTATATTTGTTATCTGTTGAATTGTGAACTACGATAAAGCTACGATAGTTACTAGTCTGTAAAAGAAAATATCAACTAAAATCCACGCTGTTCCAATAATATCACAAATTACGCGCCCTCTAGTGGCGTATGAGCCTTTAGCTTTGCATTTCCAACATGGCCACTTTTATTTACTCCAAACACAATGCTTGAACATAGCAACGTGTGCAAAACTTTACTTGTCGGTAGCTATTGACTACTGTTTTTTACCAAGGTGGCGGCCATCTTGGAAAGGCTTACACCACGTACTAGAAGGGTACTTACCCGAATTAATGCTAATTTTCACCATGGGCCTGTTTCTGTTCTGTTGGGCATTTCAGATGGTCACTGCCACGCTTTTAAGCAACTAATTTATTTCGAATTTGACCACCTAAGGTCCTAAGCCAACCTTACGATGTAGATTGCAGAAGTTAGGCTGATTTAAACTTAAATGGCGATTCTTTCTTTCTCATATGTGTTTCTTCAGAATAAATTCGCGTAATGATATTGGTGTTGTAGAGGTAGCTACTAAAAGTAGGCTCGATAAGCATGTACAGAATTAGCCTGAAAAGCACTTGGCCTCAATTCTTTCATTACAGGGTCTAGTTGTAAGCTAATATTGGAATTTCCACTCGCGAAGCACTAAATGGCGTACTTAAAACACGTAAGAACTGTCCTTTTATTTATTTATTACGTCTGCAAACAAATGTACCTGGAAGCCAAAATCTTTTTGGGTCTTTCCAGAACCGCAAGCAACATTTCCTGATAATTTAACATACTCAACAGCTTGGGCCCCTTAATCGTTATTAGACAAAATGTTAATAAATTTTACTAGCTTAAAATCTCAAAAAATGCAAATTTGCCTTTTTTATTATTCTGTAATCAATATTTTTAGACCCATTCTGTTTGTGCTAAGCACATGCTATATATAATAGCTGGTTGTACTCAATTCCTAATGTACGGTTTTTAATAGCTGATGAAAGGCTCTATAATCAATCATCGACTTTAAAGTTGGTCACGTTAATCATCGATCAGTGAGTAACAATAACGAAACGTTAAATCTGTGTTTTGCAATGACTGTTGTACTAATAACAACCAGAGACATGAAGAAAAACCCCCAAAAAACTTAATCAGACCTAGATTGGTTTTTTTTTGTCTGGCATGTATAAAACTTTGATAAATCGATCGTTAGACTTAACAAGCTGTTATTCCTAATTTGCAATCTAGTTTTGATTGGATTCTATGCATTTGTTTGAAATAGCTTAACTTATTCTTGGTGCAACATGCAAAAAGTTGAGCTAAGGTTAGGCAAGGTTGTGCTCGGTAGTTGAATAATTAATACGATTTGTTTTCGGGGAATATCCGCGGAAAAACGACGATTAAAACCGGAAAAAACTAACAAATAATGAAATTTTCAATTTCATTGATTGTGTAAAAATTAATGTTGGAAAAACTTTCAAACCCAACTCACGAATTGAAAATCAATACTTTGTACAAGTTAAGATGGTATAAAATATCAATTTTGGAGGTTGGAAGTTTGCAAACTCTCCATGTACGGCCATGGAGGAGTTGATGAGGCCCGTGGGGTCACCATGCAAGGGGGCAAAATGTGCTCAACGTGGTCTGGGAACTCACCGGTTAAGGACAAACGTCTCCAAGTGGTTTTCTTGCGGTTCTTCTTTCCCATATGCAAAACGAACTAATCCTCGGTTAAGATGAACTTTTTAACTTTTCTGAAAAGTTTTTGAAAATTTTTCCAAGGAAAAAAAAATCCGCCAGCAGATGGCTGTCCCCCCGGCCAGAGGCAAGCACGTGCAGTCGCGCACCACAGTTGGAGTAGCACCGGTGCCAACTAGCTCTTCCTTTGCCCGCCCATTCCTCCCTTTCCTTGCCTTCCTGGCGCGGCTCAAAAGTCACATGCACACAAGACTTTACTTATTTTTGACTTGTGGCATTCAAAAATCCATCTTTATGCCTCCTCCCTCCCCATCGGCTTCAATGACGAGGCCAAGGCGGTGACGTCACGCTTTTCGAAAACCAATGCAGTTAGATTTGGCTGATGTAGCTAGAAGTAGTTGTACTTCGTAATGGGTCGAGTTATCTTTTTTTTTTATCAGAAATACTTCTTATTATGTATAATGGGAATTGGGACACATGTGCTCTCTCGGTCCCTTCCAGTACCTCTTGATGGACCCTCCCTAATTGTTATCTTGTACTTTCCAACGTCCAAGATGGAAAGTCAGCTAGCTGCAAAACTTTTATTTCGATTCATATTATTAGTGTGAAATAGACTTTTGCACTTTACAACGTCCAAGAAGGAAATTAATACCGTATGCCATCACATTTCAGGAGTGGATAGGGCCCAGAATCTTGGAGTGTATTAGTTTGGATATATATTTAAGATCGCCAGTATTATGTAGGGTCCGGCAGAGCCGAGAATTGACCCAGGGGAACTGAAAATTGCATTTTTACTTTAGTAAATTGCACTTTTAATGCATACAAATTGTGTTTTTACTTTCAAAATCGCACTTTTAATTTAAAAAAGGTGTATTTTTACCTAAGAAAAATCGCAGAAACTCAGAAAAATTTCATTTCTAAAACAGAAAAGTGGCACTTTTAATGCATACAAATTGCAAGCCATAAACAGAAAAGTCGCACTTTTAACGCAAAAAAAATGCATTTCTAGAAAGGAAGAACCAGACTTTTAATACAAAAGTGCAGTTCTCTTTTTATATTTGTGCAATATTTCTTTGATTTCGGGGAAAGGGGATCTATCCCCCTCACCCGCCTCGAATATACGGCCTTGATGGAAATCAACTAGAAACCCAAACTTGCATTTCATTCATATTAGTGAAACATGGATCCTACTAGCGGTTGTCTTTCACTGTGCTACATTCAAGATGGAAATAAACAAGACAAAATTCTTACATTTCATTCATATTATTGGAAAAGGGGTCATACAAGCAGTTATCCTCCCCTTTCCAAATTCCAAGATAGAAATGTTACAACAGGACATTAAAATAAACATATCTTACATTTGATTCATATTATTGGGAAATGGGTCATACAAGCAGTTATCATTATTAGCTTTCCAACTTCTCAGATGGAAATTATTTAAAATTAGAAAGCAATAGGCCCTACTAAACGCGGTTTTTTAACCGTTCTTTACCGATTTCAAACTTTCAATATTGTAAATCAGAAAGATTTGTTTTAGTAAGAAAATAATTTTCAGTCATTTTGAGTTGTGCCGGTTTTTAGAAGAACTATCCAAAACTATGACGACAATATATTTGGGAATGTTTATTAAAATCTGCTAATGATGAAATTCCAAAGTCATTGTATGAAATTGCATCGGCCATCAGGTAACTTCTGGAATTCGTTAATTAGGGATTATTATTATTTAGGATAAAGATGATGTTGTTGTTAGAGAGGTTATGCACAAGTGTACAATTAGAACAGAGGCCACCTATTATTTCACTTCAATCTGAAAATAAATAAGTTTAGCAGGAAAATAAATCATGGAACGACGGTTTTTGAATGGCTGTAGTGAGAAAGCAAATAACGTTGTTTTCCAAAGATATTTTTGATTGTTTTCCATTCGCCGAACGTAAACATGAAATTAACGTAAGAATTACGCGTCCGTTAAAGTGTTTACTTCTCACTGGTTTTGATCCAGTGCCATGTTAGTGATAAAAAGATTTTTCAGGAAGGGCAAGCCAGCATGCTTAAAATTGTTTAGTACAACCAAAATTACAACAAGACATTTTTATTTTGATATTTTTTTTTAGTTTTGATACACAATAAAGTAATAGGCAGTAATAGCAAACTCGAAATCCATTTTGAGGCGGACAAAACTTTGATTAAGTTTCATGGAGTACAGTAAAAAATATAACAAGAAAGTGCTACAGCATAACTCGTTAAGTTGTATCACATTATCTCGCTTAAACTAGAATAAGGGCACGTTTTAGCAACACCAGAGGCGCGATTGGCACCATATTTCGTGGTTTTTAAACATTAAAAAACCCATCTTACTGGGGCTCACTGACCACCGATTAACGAATCAAACGCACATATAAAACCCGCAAAAAAAAGAACAGTTTGCATAAACATAATAAGTGCAAGACAAAAAGTGATAGCTACAGAGCATAGTCTTAAATGCTATAATAAGCTTTTGGCGAGTATAAAAATAACTACTTATACTGAGATCATAAGAGGTAACATGAGGGGGTGGCAGTGTGACTCTGTGCCGTTCAACTTGCCACTGCCTCGGCGATTCTGATCTAATCCTAGTTTGCTACCTCTGTTGGAAAACGTTGCTGATCCGGCTTTGCTTTTGTCTCACTGTCTGCAAACATGACCACGATTGGGAGATCTCCAAGGAATTTTAGAAATAAATAAGCAAGTCCAAGGCAAGCTAATCTCTTCCGTTTACATTTCAAGTGATTCTGAGCAAATATTTTTTGCTACTGATTCCTGAGCTAAACAACATAATCATTCTTGAGCTTATTTGGCGACTGTATCACAATACTAAGAGAGTACCATTTAATACTGCACTTTGAATGTCTTTGCAAGTTGCAACAAGGGTATAGAGGAGGAAAATTAACAATTTTTAATGTAAAATGAATTTCCTCTGCACCTTTTATTGGAAAAAAAATGTTTCCAAGTAAACCACCAAATATATGATACAAAAGCAGTTAAGGAATCAGTCTTTAACTAACAGGTTGCACCAAGCTATTCCTTATTATAAAAATAGTTTGATTGATTATACAAATCAAGAGTTTAGTAAAATACATCATCATTGTTTCAAAGATTATTGGATCAATCTGCTAATCGTGGTTGTTTACGTAAAATGCAATTCAAAGGTATTGAAAACCACATTTCAAAAGCACGGGTTCCAAGCACGCTACTATGTCAAACCACTGAAACCCCAACCCTGCTGTCTGAGTACAACTAAAGAATTTGATATAAAAATCCTTAATTTTACTTTGTATTCCATTAATTTTATTTATTTTGGCACGTCAGACTGCTCGTTGAAGCTGCTCTAGTTAGTTTTCGCTCCCTCATACTACCGCATAAAAAAGAGATCAAATCGTGAAATTAACATAGTTCGAGCAGAGAACGGTCTCTGCAGGAAGCCTTTCATTATCATATCACAGGTTACTGTTAGGATTTTTGTGTTTGGCAGAGCCCCCACTGTGCTACGATACAAAATGTGGCACTTGGGACTGTGGACTAATATCAATTAGAACTCTGCCTTAAACACATACATGAAGATTAACAAAGACAAAGGCACTCAATTGTTGATAAAATGCGGGCCCCAGAAATATAATCAAGGCTTGACCAGCAACTCATAAGTAATGACACTGTCGACAAAATACTCTTATAACTCTAAAATTCCAATGATTTTTTATGATTGCAAGAAGTGTAAACTTGGCCAGACGTCTAAAGATAAAGCCATTCATGTAATCAAAACAATTGGTTTAACAAGTACAAAGTTGTCTTTGATCATCTATGAAAACTTCGATTTTATTAAATGCCCATGAAATTATGTCAATTGACGATAAGTATTGTCAACAGCATGACAGCAAACAATGTCATGCTACTTATGAGTCGTTGGGAGCTAATTTTGGCACCACTTTATGGAGATTCGTTTCAAACAATGCCACACACATACACTGCATTATGATACAATAACAGATAAAATGGTTATGCAAGATTAGAATTATTTTGTTTAAGATGATTTTATGAAACATGCCTCAATTCTCAACAAACGTTTTGAGTAGATCAATACGATGGACGCTAAACTTAGGTTTAAGCTGTCTACCAAGCTCATCGAGAAATCTTGAAAGTATGCCTTTATAACGGGACGTAAATCCGTTTTGGTTGAAAATAGGTCACGTATTATCTACGTTATGCCTTACATGTCGGTTCACTGTGATTCAGTGTAAAAAAACCTATATTTCCTTTAGTTTTCAGGGTTATCTACATTTTGCGAATCATTTCTACTTGAGCTGCCATGATTTGACTTCAGATTGTGCTACAACTTTTTAAACCTCGAAAGCAAGTGGAAGACAACTGACTGTTGATTGGTGCTCTATGATATCAATCCACATGATGTAAAATGTAAAAAGTAAATCTAAACGGCCCAAGGGCACCCAAAAAACGGCATGTGCCTAAATAAAATCATCTCAATGATTACTGAATACAAAAGAGTATTGAACGATATATTCTAAAAAAATGGCGATGAAGTGGCCAAGAAAAAAATAAGTGGATATCATTTTATAGAAATAAGATTTCGAAAAAACAACAGACACGTAAGTGGACCTGTGAATGCAGATCTCGCCTAAGAGCTGGTCGACAAAGATCGGCGACGCTTCCAACAATCTGGGAATAATTTTTTTTGTTCCTCGGCGAGGACTCTGGCTTGTTGGGCGTATGTGTTGCGCTCTTCGCTTGCCATTCGCTTCCACGTGTCTCCCAGGAGCACGCTGATGGCCCTGAAAGATTCAACAAAAATCAAATGATAAATTTGTAAGATTTACAATTCACGAATCGGCGTTTCTAGAAATACCTATTGTCTTTGCCAGGGTGCATCTGCGTGTATTCCACCCGATGTCGTTTGGCGAATAGCATGAAGCCATTCATGGGGCGTTTGGGCTTGCTGACAACTTCCCCGGGAGTCTTTTTAGAAGGCGATGCCGGTGGTGACATCGTCACCGTTAGAATGGGGTTCTGCCCTTGCCTATGCTGCAGTAATAAATGTATTTTTAATTTTTTTTTTTTCAAACAGCTTGTTTTATCAAATGGATTCCTAACTTCGAATAGACTTACCATTGCCATGTTGCTGAGCGCTAGCACTGCAGAAGTGTCTTCAGGTGTGAAATCAAAACTGAAAATGGCGGCGATTAACAGTTGTGCATAACGAGGAAGAGGTCCATGTTGAAATGTATAAAATATAATAACGCACCTTTTAATGCTTTCAAAAATATCCGATGAAAATGATGCTGCGGAGTGAGTATGCGGAAGGCAGATGTCGTCCACTTCAAGAGGTCTGCAAGGGATGCCATAGCGCGTCACCGTTATTTCTGGCCGTGGCGATGACCAACCTACCAATTAACAGGTTGATACCGGTTAATGAGAATAAATTCTATAAAAGTTCAACGTTTTGAAACTTCAGATATCTACCTCTATCCTTGACATAAAAAGGATGATCAGAGGTGCACTCGACTTCAATGTCCTGATTGACAATGGGCATTTTTGCGCTGTTTCTAATGACGTCCACTGGCCTGAAATGCAGCCGAAGCATGGTAGGAATGGTACTGTTTGGCAGCATGTACGACTCGACTAGACGCAAACCGTTCGGAGCATATCTGAATGCAAAAAGCACACCAGTTTTTCAAACTATTGCTACTTGTGGCGATTGGCAAATGAACCAAGCGCACGTGTTGTCGTCGGTGGCTAATCGGGATTTGGCTTACTTACGGTGGAATACTAGGTCCCTGCTCGGCCCTTCTCATCAGCGTTTCTTGAAGGCCCAATTTTTCTGCTAGACGCCAGGAAGCAGAGTTGGATTCCGGATCGTCACCAAACCGTATCCGTGATCCTTTGAGGAAGCAATGCCAGATGGGCACTGGCCACTGATGCGTCCACGTGTCTCCGTTGTTTCTACCCTTTTGGCTGTTCACGCTGAGACTTCCGATTCCGAAGCTGTCTGCCGTGGTCAGTGGCGACACTGGGAAGGGAGATGTAGACGATACACTCGGTTCAATGTCTTCGGTGCTGAACATCATAATAACGACAAAGGTATTAAAACAGATTAGATTAGCTCTGAAGGAAATGGCATTAATGAATGGATTACTGAAATGGGCATTTCAGCTCTAGTCTCACCTGCTACTAAGTGGGGATGAAGATGCATGAGATTGGGGCGGACTTAAAATTCCAGGAGGCGGTGTGATGGGATGTCTCGCATATGAGTGAAGCACTTCCATGCTTGAGCAACTGTAGGCTCTTTTGCGAATGGGCAGGTTCTTCTGCATAAGCGGGCTGCGTGGACTAGTAGCAATGATTGCAAACTCTGCGAGGAGGCTGTTGCCTTCCTGATGGAGGACTAGTGGCGGTGGAATGGGCTTTGGACGACGTTGTTGTTGCGGCGGGGGCTTGCACATTTGTGTAAGACATAAGGGTGAGAGAGACTGCAGCGTGGTCAACTCTCCAGAGCTCGGCTTGAAATCCTCGTGAGGTGTGTTCAACATGATTGGTTGTCGTAGACACTGGTCCATTTTCATAGCATCTAAAGCATCGATTTCAAAAGTGGGAACAACATACATTAATTTCAAGGTTTACACATTCACCATAATCCACATTGTGATTTTACACTATGGTACATTGTTGTTATTTAAGCTGGATCTCAACCCTATCACTTTCAATGGGTGAAATTTTAAAACACAATCACAGCCAAACAAAAAGAGATTAAATAAAAATAAAA
>JAQGBW010002551.1:0-19410 GCA_034698625.1 Julus scanicus
GACCTCGACCTGGGAGCGAACCCAGCATCTTAGGATCGAGAGGCAAGCACGTAGCCCACTCGACCATCGGCGTCGGCATACGAATAAGTGAAACATTTTGTTATATAGTAAATATTTGATATAGATTTTCCATTGCAGGGTAGCACAAGATGAAAATATAATACTACATATAATTTGCATAGTATGCTACCTGTCCCTTAAGTATGTATTAAGTATATCTAATTTGTGTTAAGTGTAAACTTTTTGAAATAAATACATCATGATTGCTGATGATAACATGATTAAGTCTTCCCTTTAATTTTTCGCTAGTAATAATTTATCATCGTAGCTTTGGACCAATAGTGAGCATCATACCAGTCTATCTCATTATAGATATGCATTGCAGAAAATGTTTTCGATAAATACTCTTGTGTGAAATTAACAATGAACGATAGTGCATCAAAATGCGCCATATCAAATGATTAGATACCAAGAGGATAATGTTCAAAAAATTAGGTCCGCATTTTATTAACGCAATATCCAGCGAAGCCGCCAAGTCTACAGTTACAGGGTAGATGTCCTTTATCACATCGATTTTTTTGTGCAGTTTTTCATTAAACGCTTTCAGACGCACTATTTATATATGTCTAGTCTAGAAATTAATTAGCCATAAGTGACTTACAACCGCTTGCACCATATCAAATGAGTTTCCAGCATGGCTTATGCATTAATATTTCAGGTAGTGGAATGATAACAGTATGTCGCGCTTTATTAAAATGAAACAAACCATGCAAACGATACTAAAACCACCTCTTGAATTTTTGAAAGTAAACCACCGAAGTACTTCGCTACAGATGGTTTCATGCCGTCAGGTTATCGTTTACTATTTTATAAACGCAATTAGATTTAAACCTTTAGCCAAAATAGTTGTTTTAGTGTCTCCACCCTTGCACCGAAAACAATCTCCTATACGAATCAAGCCACACCTGTTACCTAAAATGGTTTTCTCGTATATCCAAATCTGGGGTTAATTAGCTATTGTGTGCGGCGTGCTGCTATAAGAAATTAAGGTGGAGAAAAAACAAAAACATGCTTTTTTTTAGTAACGCCATTGAAGATCTAGATGATGTGACGAAACAACGTGTTTTATTCTCATTTCCAGTGCTATAATATTGGTCAGCCTGCCTGTTTGAAAGATGGCAATGGCTAATATGGAGGGTTTCATGGATGGAATGGACGATGAAGAGGATTTTGCAGGCCGTTTGCTACACCAAGCAGCCCTTTGGGAAAACAATGATCTTCTGGAAGACCTCTTAAATGGTGACCAAATCGAATATATTAATTCGAGGGATACAAGAGGAAGAACTGCCTTGCATGCAGCGGTGGCCAATGCTAGTTACATTTGCACAAGGATTTTATTGCAGGCTGGAGGTGAGTTGCCACATCCATTTCCTTTTATTGTCAAACGGGTGGGGCAGTAAGATTCTGCAAATCCAGTCTTTCTTGCTGATAATGACTACAGGAAAACTTTGACAATAAATAATGGAATACGGTCATTTCTTACGCTGGCACACCTTTTAAAGACCCCATATAGGTCACCTTCTTTTACTCCATCTTTGAATGCTACATGGAGGTGCACGCAGCTGTCATTGTAAAATGAAGAGGGTTAAGCAAGGGGTCCAACGCTGTCACGTGATCCATCCTCTATGCCAGGGTGTCTCAAAGTGTGGCCCCCAATGGAAGTCCTCATCTTTGTTATAATGTAAAAGGTCCAGATTCCAGAGACAAACAAGTCACTTCCAGTTCCCTCTGTAAAGTGTTCCTGTATTATTAAATTTTAATTTTACATTAAAGATTTCAATATGCAACAAAGTTGCACTTTCTGAAGGTGTTAATCATACTAATGACTGCGAGGCAGTGGCTGGCTGGGTCCAAAAGTATTGAATTGCCAGGACAGAAAGGAAAGGGTGAAAGGGCCCATCCACAACTGTCTTATGTAATGAAGCATTGAGTCACATTTATAGTGAAATCTGTTGAAAATTGGCCAATGCAATCAAAAATAATACATTGGCAACTATTTGCTTATTTTTAAAACGACTTATTCTTAAACAGGTTGGCTTAAAGCCAAAACCCCCAAAAAACAAGCGGATACAATTTAAATAGGTTTCCTGTGCAGTACAAGACTATTGCGTGTTTCTCTAAAACCTTCAGATGTATATAATTAAAATTAAGACTATAGACCAAGTCGTTTATCCTTATTCTGGTTCAGTACCCCTGGTAGCCTATATAAGGGCCTTTATCATGGCATTTCCAACATGGCCGTTTCCTTTTATTTCACACGCGGCCATTTTTGCCACGATACTAAAAGCATAACATCACCTTCTATTTGTTTTTAGAACTTATTTGCGATGGAATGGTACTGAAAATTAGTGGATGTCTTTCTTCTAATACTCTATACAGAAAATACATAACTTTAGGATGAGCAGTTTTGAACAATTCAAAATTGAACAATTCATTTTAAGTCTTATCTTACTTTCATTCATATAATCCTAAAAATTTCCATTTGGTCACGTCAACAAATTATCAACTATTTTTTGAAAGTTAAGGGGGTTGCAATCTAATTTCCAATAAATTATTATTATCAATTTACTTGAAATTGTCAATGCAGATATTATGAATTGTATAATAAAAGATAATCACTTTCAATTTACAGCTGATCCCAACATTTGTTGCAATTTAAACCATGGAAGTTGGGTAAGTAATTTCTTGTTAAATATACTTATTTTAGTTTTGTGTAATAAAAGTGCATGGTGTTAATGCATCATTATTATAATGCACCTCTAAAAATAAAGATAGTCCAATTTCAACAATTTGCAATAGAAAATATAATGGAAATATCTATGACCCTCGATTAGTTTAAAAAAGTCGTATTTGTTCAACTTTGATAACTATAAAAACAATACAAATTTAATGAGTGGTTGGGTTGCATCAATTGCTATACGACGCAACCATTCAGTGAACTCCAGATGAACAACTTTTTCACCTCTTCGATAGTATGCACAATAACATTTTTTTTTGACAAGGACGTTTTCAAAATGTTTTAAGTTTGCATTCTGATTCCCGTATTTGTGACGCTTGGGTGCATTAAATAAAAGCAACCTAGATGCAAGTATTCCTTCACAAATAATTAAGTTAGTCCTAGTTTACATGTTAGCCTCATAAATGGTATTTTTTCTACGTTTGCATGTCGTCGGTATTTCCTTGTAGTTTATAATTTGCCAATGAGAATGTACTTTTTTGGAAAAGTTTTTTTTTTTTGTTGCCCCACACATCGGTGGACCATATCTTGTAAGGTTGAATTTGTGAGAAAAACATCTTCGTCTCACTCTGGGATCAACAAAGCAGAAAGTTATGGTTCAAACGAGTCGGAAAAGTAGATGTTTTGGCACTAGTTTTACATAATTCCGATCTATTTCACCATGTAAAGTTGCAAAAGCCAAAAGTTGTTGCGAGATATTTTAGAATACAAGTTTGCGTTCAAATGCAGAAATGCGAAAGTCGTAATTAACACTGATTTGCCATGTGTGCTGCATCATTAGGGAATTTTTTTAAAGGATTTTGGGTACGTTAAACTTCACATTTAACATAAAAATTCAACAATTTAATTATCAATTTTTTTCAGTATCTTTGTTTACATGTGCTATCTAGTTAAAATAATGATAACTTCATATTCTTTTCTATCATTGGTTATTAAATTTTATTTATGATTACAGGAAACTGACAGCTTTTTACTTTTACAACTATTCTGTTTATTTTTAAAAGAATAAACGAATGTATTTGTTTGAACAAAAATTCAAAATCAAAAGTGTAAATTCTGTATATGGATCTGTTTTTTTTTTAAATTTTACAAAAACGTCAAGGTTCCGGTGGAATACGTGTATCATGAATATAATATTTGAATATATGGTGCAATTATTTAGAACAAAATAATCGGGATAGTTAGATAATCAAATTGAACCTTTAATTCCTTTGAATCTGTTTCAAATTAATATTTTCAGACGCCATTACATGTTGCATCAAAACATGGTAGGGTGGAAAACATAAAACTTCTTGTTGAATGGAAAGCAGATTTACTAGCTAAAGATAAACATGGATTAACAGCACTGGATATTGCTGAACAAGGAAGTCATTCTGAATGTATGAAAGTTTTAAAACAGGCAGCAGGTAAGAAAATAATTTTGCTAGTGATAAACTTCTTAATCATTAAACTTTTATGAGGTGCTAAAAATGCAAGTAAATTTCGCGACTTTTCCTATTTTCAAGGCTACTGAACACCATGTATTAGTACATACGACCAAATCTTTGAAGGGAAATATACCTTGTCACGCAAGAGATATCAAGATTAAACCTTGAATATTAATTTGACACCTGAGCCACTTAGGACTAAATTCAGCATTTCAATGGCATCTTAAACAGTATAACGTAAAGAACAGCATAAATACTAAGCTTATTAAGAAAATCTGCTGGCTATTATAGCAACAACTTGTCAAGGGCGCCTCGATTTTTGTCAGCCAATTGCATTCAAAATAAGCATGTGATACCATCTATACATGCACGTACCACCTTTAATTACACTGATTTTACACTCTGACGCACTTAAAGCAAGAACCTTGTTTTTCCTCTTTAACTTTTTTTTTCTTAAAAAAGTACTTTTCTCCAAATTTCGAAGAGCGAATTCTTTTCCAAATTTAAATTGTTTATTGTAATCATTATTAATTACTTCCTGCACAAATGAAGTTTTATTAATGTGCAGAACAGTAAGATCACGTGCCAAGTGGTATATTTGAAAAGTCATTGTCTTAATATTAAGTTCAATTATTGTAATCCTAAGATGTCATTATATAATATTTTGAAAGGCTGCCAAGTCTTGCCAATGCATGGATAAATGTAGAGGAAGTAGATGTTGACGGATCTTTATTATTTAGCAGATACTTTTTGAAAAATCTGGAAACTGTTTACTGGTGCGAAAACTGTGGAACTATGTTGTAATGCTCTGCGTATATGCATGGGTTTGACCAAACATGTGCAGCATTATCAATAACAGGAGATAAGAACCTCAATCGCAAATGTGATAGGAAAACACAGCTTGTAAAAAGATCACGATTCAAGTCAACTGGTCGATTTTTTTACAGGATGTAATTTAGTTATCAAACATGCTAGCAAATATTATAAACCAGTCTACCTTGTTCCTTTACCAGACTAGAACATTGCTTATAATCTACTCAAAGCTGCATGTGTAACAAAATAGTGGACTTTGACTTGACTTTGGACTATAGTCTACTGGTTTGATAGTTGTCCAAATATAAACTCAATGATTCACCTTTGAGTTTTGTTTTCCTTTGGTCAACTATACGTTGAAACGTTTCGACTATAGTTACAAATGTGGGTTAATATGTTCCTCCAAAGTTTAATTTGAAACATGGAAGTGGATATGGGGATAGATGCAATGGAATTTTTTGAAGATAGTTCATGTTTTTCAATTGAAGATGCAGGTATAATTTATTTTACAATTAATTTAATGTACTTTGAAGATGAAGCTTATGGATTTTTTTAAACCTTTTTCAGATCAAAGGGAACAATACCGTTATGAAATATACCATGGTAAGTAAAACTGTTTAATCATTTGGACTATCTGAAATATGCAGTTCTAAATGGTAAATCTAGCTATGCTTCAGTATTTTATGGCGTTATTATCTTTTTTATATAATGATAAAAATAGCCGCAATAACTAACAAATTATAGTCTATAATTTATATTTGAATAATGAACGGTGTGAAAACATCATGTTTTCAATGTAATATTAACGTACATTCAATGTTTTTGCGTTGTATGCAAAGTGTATTTTTAACTATTGATTTTCATTTTTATTTGATGACTTCTTAGCATTATTAGAAACCAGTAGCGCCGGTGACACTGGAAAAATCAGAACATTGCTAAAGGAGCTCAATGGAGAAGTTAACCTAGTCATTAATTCAGCTCCCAATGGAAGCAGCACCTTACTATTCAAGTACGTTGAAATGAAAGTTTTAAGTAGACATTTAATATTGCTGTATCTTATTTTGATATCGTTTTGAACAGAGCCTGTGAAGAAGGACAAAAGGAAGTCGTCAAATTATTCCTCGATAATGGTGCCGACGGACGTATACATCCTGTCACCAAATATTCTCCCCTATACATTGCATGCTACAGTGGCAGGAAAGACATTGCTGAAATTTTATTAAAGGTAAATTGATATATTAAACATTTATGATTTTATCAAGGCAGGAAGCTTTCAGCATCACTCATTTTTTGTGAATATTAATTTACAGCGATTTCCGCAATTGGTGCAAGTAGCAACGGTGGAGCGATGGTTGCCTATTCATGCAGCAGCTATTAACGGTCACATAGCTATACTGGACTTATTGTTAAGGTTTCCTTACCCGCCCAATGTGATGTTAACATTCCATGACAAAAATGATACTGTGGAATATCAATTACCATTTGATATTAATGCACGTGACGTTACCGGTCAAACTGTGTTATACCTCGCCTGCTATGTAGGCAATCAAAAACTAGTAGATATACTCTTGAAATTTAAAATCAGAGCCACCAAAACGGATAGTCAACAAAGTTACTCTACTGAAGGAAACACGCCCGCCAAAAAGTTGAACAGTTCAATGGAAAAGAAAAGTGAATGTGATGACGAGTCTAGTCCACGAAGAAAGCTTTCTGGTGGTATACAGATGATTATTTCAAAATTAAATTTAAATAAGAATGGAGAACAAGCATTACGGTCAAATGAATGTATGATAAACCCATTGGACCTAGATGTATACTGCAGCAACGACAGCGAAACTGCCCTTCATATTGCCGTAAAGAACAAATACCACTCTATCGCTAATATGCTTTTAGCTAACGGAGCAAATCCAAATTTAAGAATCAACATCAACGAAGACGACGCCCATTTTCAAGACGACGACTGTACATTTACTGGATCTACGGCACTCGTCGAAGCTTGCAAAAATAGAGATTACGGAATGATTGAGCTGCTTCTGAAACATGGTGCTCGAGATGATGAATGTAAAGCGCTAGTGGTTGCAAGTAGAGCACAGGATGAAGTCACCATTTCCAAATTGCTGACACTTAAAACCCATCCAGATGCCGAATATAAAATCAACAAAAAAGCCTTGGATGTTATCCCTGTTACGCAGTTTGGGTCACTGGGGTTTGCTGGTGTGGGAAGTGTTACATACAGTTCCATGTTTCCAACAACGCCGGTAATGGTCAACTGGCATGGTCAGAAATGCCTGGATCACATCCGAGAACAATGGCTAATTGATGCCAGCATATGTCATAATCCAAAATTAAAACTGAACTTGAAGAACCAAGCAATTGCGTTGTTTGCGATTACGAGGTTAGACATCTCCAACAATGCACTCACGGAACTACCAGACTGTATTTTACAACTGGCTTCTCTAAAATATCTCAATGCAGCTCAAAACAAAATTGAACGACTCCCAATCATCTCTGGAAAATTAGCTTTACAACTTTCTCCACAACATAAATTAAAAGGCGAAAAAAACGAAGCACCCTGTAAATACGATTGCACATCTCTTGAAGAAATGCATTTGCAGGATAACCGCCTGGATTCTGTGCCATCAGCCCTTTTTGATTTACCAGTCTTGGTAACCTTAGATCTCTCCAACAATAAACTGCAAACTCTGCCATTTAAAATGTGGACGGCACCAAAATTACGTGAGTTAAACACATCATTTAATTTGCTTTCCGATTTACCAGTGCGAACAAAACCAGTTATCGACAACTATCGATGGAATAAAGACGTTACGGATGATAACTCTTCCACCAAAAGTGACTGCAGTCCAAGACACTGCGTAACCCCCACCGAGTTCAGTGTCAATAACAAAGTTGATGTCAGATCAAATGGTGCAGCTGTGGAATTTTGCCAAGATGGTGTAAAATTTTGCATCGCTGAAGAAGCTAAAGAAGGCAAAATTATCAACAAATCAGACAGTTGCGAAAACTCAGTGTGTCCAAACTTAAGTACCAAAGAATTGCATCATAATAACTTATGGAGTCATAATGTTGAAATCAACGACAGCATATTGGATGATGATGAAAATAACAAGGATAGTCAATCACAATTAACTACTCTAAATCTTGCTCACAATAAATTTGAAAGCGTGCCTCCAGGTTTGGCATGCTTTGCAGTAAATTTGGCTCGCCTAAATCTTAGTTACAATAGGTAAAGTGAAAATAATTTTAATAATTTAATTATTGAGAATAACATTGCCCAATATGTTTGAATTTCTTTGATAGTTTTAATCATTGTGTTTTGTAGACTGACTGAAATGGGTCACATAAGTTCTTATCCTATTGGACTGAAACAACTAGATTTGTCCCACAATCAAATACATTCTTGGCCCATTATTAGAAGATTGGAAAGTGACTTGATGATGGAGGCACAAGGTTTCTATTGCTTCAGTGCAGTGGATACGTCTCCGAGACATTCAAACAAAGGAGCATTTATTCCACGTAGGACAACAGCATGCATTTTCTTGATATTATTAAATGATGTTTGCATTGAATTTCGGATATAGGAAAATGAATTCATATTTTCAGTAAGGAAACTGTCCCAAAGTGCACGGGCGTCATCATCATCACTAAACTCTTTGGGATCCAACCTCTGTGGCCATAGACGTCACCATCGCCTGGATAATTTGAGGACTTTAATTTTAGGAGATAATAATTTCGACAGACTAGTCACTGGGATTGATGATGATTTTATTGGAGACGATGATGAATCCCAGGAATCTAATGAAATCAATTTGAACACTAAGGTAATTTCAGTAAATCCACTAAAATATACTTGTAATAAGTGGTCACTAGATACAATTTTCTTTTAGGATGCAAAATGTTCCTCACCAACTCCAAGTTTAAAATCCAAACTGCTATTTCCAAATCTATCTATGCTGGATATTTGTAATAACAAGCTTCATGAAATTCCAACAAACATCAACGAGCTTACGAACTTATCAGTGCTAAATGTCAGCGGCAACATAGGCAAGTACATCATAGGCACTTGAAAGAAATACTGCGAATACAATAAATAAACTATCATTTTTTAATCAATAAGTACATTTATCTCCTTGCAGAAATTTCCTATTTGCCATCAGAAATGGGTCTACTAAACAAGCTTTGGAACTTAAATACACGTGGATGCAGCTTAAATGAACCCCTAAAAACAATGATTGAGAGTAAAAAGTACAAAACTATGGATGTTGTTGGTTACCTAAAATCCATTTTGGAGGAGTAAGTTATTCAGTGTGTTAATCAGGAGTGGATTTCAAAAGCCAAAGACAAATATTAAAATTGATTAAATACTCGTAGTGCCAAGCCATATGCTCGGATGAAATTAATGATTGTCGGAGTTCAAGGGATTGGCAAAACATCCCTGCTCGAGCAACTACGGCAGGAGGGTACAGGCTCTTATAAGAAGAAACCTGCGGAGGTTTGAACTCCAGATATTCAATTAAAAATAGGAATGCCCTATTTTATAAAACCCATACACTACAGACAAAATGACTTATTTTATGATATTATAATTACAGCATTGGGCAAAACGAATGGGCAATAAAAACATTAACCTGAAGACAGCAAAAGGAGTAAATATATCAACGGTTGGCGTTGACATTGGAGACTGGACATATGAAAAGAAAATTCGTGGACATAGTCCACATGGACCAGTTATTTTTAGGACATGGGATTTTGGGGGTCAAAAGGAGTACTATGCTACGCATCAATATTTCCTTTCGAAACGATCATTATACCTAGTTGTTTGGAAAATAACAGATGGTGAACGAGGAGTTGCAGGAATTCAGCAGTGGCTTGTCAACATACAAGTAAATTACGAAATTGCGAAGAATTTAAATTATGTGTCAAACCACAAAGTTAACATTAAACTTCAACTTTTCATTGCTACAGGCCCGTGCTCCTAATTCTCCCGTTTTGATTATTGGAACCCACTACGATCTGGTCAAGGAAAAATATCCACCTTCTTTTTCCGAAGACTTACAACAGTTAATCCGTGACCGATTTATAAACGTCGTTGATGCTGACAAATGTGGATTACCTCGAGTTCTTGACACAATCGAAATTAGCTGCAAATCTAGGCACAATGTGAAACTTCTATCAAATCTAATCTATGACACAGTTTTCGAGTTACGTCCCCCAGGTACTTTACTGTTTTTGTTTTCATCAGCAAACCTTACTGAAAATTATTCCCAACACAAAGGACATTTTAAAAAAACTAAAATTTAAATTTTAAACAGGGAGCAAAGAACGTCTTCTTGAACAACGAATTCCAGCAACCTATTTAGCTTTGGAAGATGTAGTAAGCTATTTATCCATCGAAAGGCGGTTACAAAACAAGGACCCCGTCTTGCAGTCTGAACAATACAAGTAAGGAAGAAAGCACACAAACTGTTGAATACCACTATTATTTTGGTAACTTAATTTTTATTTGACTCTCAGAATGCTGGTAATGAATGAAATGCAAGAAAGGTTCCATATGGGATTCCGGGATATGGCAGAATTAAACCAAGCAACAGCTTTCTTACATGAAAATGGCAAGTATTCAAATAATCCCCGTCATTTTTGGCCTTAAGGAATATTAATTAAAAACTGACCAATAAATGTTATCACAGGAGTTTTGCTGCATTACGAAGATGCAACACTGAAAGATCTCTACTTTCTTGATCCACAATGGCTTTGCGACATGCTGGCACACGTTGTTACAATCCGTGAAATAAACCCCTTTGCAAGAAATGGTAATTTTTTATGTTACATTCAAAAATCCGTGTGCATTAACAATATCACTAGGTTTTTCACCTCAAATGTGGAAAAAATATATTAAACTTGCGTTTCAATAAATTATTTCAGGAGTTATGAAAATGGACGACTTGAAACATACGTTTAAGTCATCACAGTGTGCGCCATCAGATGCCAAACATTACATCGTTAATTTATTAAACAAATTTGAAGTGGCATTGACCTGGGATAACCGCACTTTGCTTATTCCATCACTTCTACCAAGTGAAGAACAAATGCGTAGTGGATTGCCAGGCTGCGACGTCCGGGTAAAGGTTCATTTCTCATCCTTGGGTGGTGGTCCAAGGAATCAATAAGCTCCTTCTGCATGCTAGCTTAGAACATTAACTACAAGCAGATTTGAAGAAAAGCATGCTAATAAACAATTACAATTTTAGTTTTTAGCACTGCAATTGTCTATAACAATGTGATTCTTTACTATGTAGATCCCAGTTCGTTCTCGTGGATGGGCATTCAGGTCAAAAGCATACAATACATGTAAGCCTCCAACTTTCCTCGGTAAGTTTCCAAATTCATTAACAAAACTGCAATAATTGTTAAATTCAAACATTATGGAAACTCTCCGATTATTGCAGGGAGTCCAAAAAAGCTTGATGAGTTTCAAGATTCAGTACCATCTCCAGGGAATGGTGCGGGAAATGGAAGTGCTTTGGATGAATGCCACATCCAGCATCACTACGATCCCCATGCAAGCATTCATCGTTTACTGATAATGTCTTATTTTCCAAGCGGATTTTGGTCACGACTTTTAACACGAATGCTGGCCGATGACACAATCGTAGACATCGTGCGGTCCTATTTTGTACTACCAAAAGAAGTCCAACAAGACCCTTCTTTGTTGTCAATTTTGGAGAAAAAAGCAGAATGGGTTTGCTGGCAAACAGGCATCGAGCTTAGGTATGCCAATACATCACTTTTCCGAATGAAGGAAATTCTATCCAATCTGAACAATTCTCCTTGTGATTATCGTCGTATGCACTTTATGTTGCAACAAGAAGGAACGTGGGGAGAACTGGACATGTCCAATTCGGCCATTTTAGATGTTCTTTTGACAAACCAAACAATTGTTTTAAAGCGACCATATCGCACAGAGGAACTGGATGAAAATGCATCATCTTGTAGTCCAGATGACGTACTGTACCAGTCCATTGTTTTGGAGCCTAATCCTGAATGTGTGGCAAAATTACTAGCTTTGGCCGTAGATCACATAGATACTCTTTTGGAAGATTGGTATCCTACACTGGGAACACGTTTCGTGCATACTTCTGAAGGCAAGTTTCTGGTAACCCGAGTTGTACCTTGCACACCATGTTTGGTAAACCAATTTAAGAACGACTGCACTTCAACCCACATGACGAATATGGGAGACATGGAACCCTGGAACATGGTTGACTCTGTTGGGAATCGTGGCGAAGCAAGTGTCAGCCAAGCAGTTTATCTGGCAGGATTAGTTGGTAGGTCAGTGGGGGATAACAGCAGAGGAAATCAATCCCCAGGTGGTGTCCGAAGCAACCAAGGATCCAGAGACAGCATGACATCTCATGACAGCGACAGTGGAGTTGGCCCAGACAGTACTAGTTCCAGGTAACTTGTCAAGGATTTTTTTATTTTAGTTGCAATGGTATTCAACACACGATTTTGAAAACAGCAATTTTCCAATTATTTTTAATCTGCACAGTCGCAAGCCTTCAGCTGAAGGTCGCTATGATTTGGAACTTGCTGGACAAGACCAATCCCTTGAAGATAATGTGGAACCAGACACCATTCTTCATCGCCTTGTATACTGTTTTATGATAGAAGAATGTATTTTAACGGCTTATGACGAAAAATGCATGCGATGCCCGGTTCACGGAGGAATTTCCTTAGCTCAGATAGCACCAGATACGGTAATTTGTGATTTTGGAAAAAAAATAACGTGATTAAATAATCTGAAGTCCAAACTTTTTTGTAACTTTAAAAGACCAATAATTTATATACTAGGTTTTCATGGATTTGGGGGAAAGGTATTTAATACGACCGGAATCCATTAAGCGTGGAAAGATGCTCGGACGAGGAGCATTTGGATTCGTCTTTAGAGCATCAGCAAAACAAAGAGTATGTACACATTTTTTATAAAAAAAAACACTATAGCCTACATTTTTTTTTCATAAATACATTCATGTTTCTAAATTCAGGCTTCGAATATGAATATCGATGTGGCCATGAAAATGCTTCAACCAGTGGATCCTGGCTACAATGCACGCCAATCTGCACAAGCAGCTTATAAAGTAAGACTATTATTACGATATAATCACATCATTTTATAATGCTTCACCCTATAATATTTTCGAAATTTCAACTGCATTTCTCACATTGAACTTATTTTAATTTTTAGAAAATGTTCAATTATAGAAAAATAAAATGTAAATTTCCACTTGTTTCATGTTTTTTTTTTGTCGTTTTATTAGGCTGCCCATAGTAAATGGCAACGGGACCCTGTCCAGTATGCGTGCAAAGCTTACTGTACAGCAAGGCAAGAATTGGGAATTTTACTAGCTCTAAGGCACACCAATATTGTGCCATTGGTGGGCATGTGTACCCATCCTTTATCACTTGTCCTGGAATTGGCGCCCCAAGGAGCTTTGGACTCTGTCCTGAAAAATTACAGACGTAGTGGAGCAAAACTGAGCGTTTTTGTTCTGCAAAAGATCATCATTCAAGTAAAGAAAACTAAAGTAATACTGTAACATTGCGTTTGATGCACCCTTTATTTATCAGAACCGTTTATTATTTTTAGATAGCAAAAGCTTTGGAATATCTGCATTCGCAACATATTATTTACCGCGATTTAAAATCTGAAAACGTTCTGGTCTGGCAACTACCGCCTCCATTTCATTTTAATCCTTTGGAGGTTGTTGACGTGAAACTAGCCGATTATGGAATAAGTCGATCAACCTTACCAACCGGCACAAAAGGGTTTGGAGGCACAGAAGGATTCATGGCTCCAGAAATCATGCGCTACAACGGTGAAGAGGAATACACCGAAAAAGTACATCTATAGCATTTAAAAGCAGGCCAACTACTGCATATTTATAGTAGAGCATTGTGTCATGGACATATAATTTTGATTTGATTTTGTTACAGGTTGATTGTTTTTCCTTTGGAATGTTCTTATATGAACTACTGACGTTACATTTGCCATTTGAAGGACATGAGTCGGTGAAAGATCACATTCTAGAAGGTGGTCGGCCATCTGTCTCCCAAAGAGTAAGTTGCAGTTTTGGCCCTTGTATCACATATTAATATAATTAAACAAATGCAATTGTGACTGACCATGACACGGGTACTTGATTCGAATTGAATTATCACCCCTGTTGGCTTCCTTTCTTAACAGGAAATTATTTATCCAACTTATCTGTTGGATTTGATGACAATGTGTTGGTCTCAACATCCCAAAGACAGGCCATCAGCTAGTCAAATAGTGTCAATTGCAGCAGCCCCAGAGTTTGTTCATTTGGTTGATGTAACCTCTTTAGAAGAACAGATGACAGTGATATGTGGCGCTGTTGTTTCCCCGCAAAACGAATCAAGTAAGCAATGCAACTAATTAAAGCAATGTACATTAACAAGCCTATAGTATTGATTGTTTTTATCTCAAACTGCAATTAACATGGGTTTTCCTTTTCAAACAGATGAAATCTTGCCCTTCGAGGCTCCTGAGCAAACAGAATTATGGCTTAGCCGAAAAGGAAAACACATTGACATTCTCGCTTGCACATATCATGGCTGGCAAGATTACAAAGTAAATAACTACGATCCTAGATCCAGTTTTCAATTACGAATACAGATTAAGCTTTCCATTCAAAGAAAAGTTAGAGACTAAAGTCAAATTAACTCGTATCGTTATTTACAGACCCTAACATTGGATTCAATCACTATCTCAAGAATCTGTATTGTTGGGGAGACGATTTGGTTAGGGGATACGCGAGGTGCAGTTCACATATTCAGGTACATTTGAAATAGCATTAAGAAATTCCATCATGCATGAAAAAGCATTTCAGCTAAAACATCTAAAGAAATTTGTATATGTTAATATTTGTGTAAAATATAACTTTTTTATAAAGTGCATCTCAGTATGTCGAACTACTCAGCTACACACTGGAACCAGATGCCCCAACAACTTCAGCAGTTAACACCTTGCTATTCAATCCCATAACAAGAATTGTGGCCATAACTTTGACAAATGGTCACATATGGCTATGCAAAGCAGAATCATTAATGAAGGATCAAGGTGTTGACTTTAACGATGAAATGATAAGAAGTTTGCTAATGGAGTTAGGAAGTAATGGATTAAAAATCAACTGCACGGCTATAGTACAATCCGTAGATAGCCTGTAAGTCAAATTCAGTATTTGAGTCATTTCTAAACTAGCCCCCAGATGTAGCATAATCCAGATTTCCAAAAATTGTTCCGTATTATTGTTTATAGTTTGCTGATTTCATTTACCTAATTACAGAATGTGGGAATTATGGTGTGGGCAAATACAGGGGAATATGACCATATTCACCTTACATAATTCCACAGTCACAGCACAGGATGTTTTAAGCCACAGTGAAACAATACCAGGCACATTGGACGTTCTGCACATTGTGACAGAAGCTGCCGATTGCACATCTCTATGGTCGTACGCATATCCAGGTAAATATATTTAAAGCAATTGTTGGCCAACTGCTTTGATACTGTATTAAGCAAAGTGCAACATCACCATGTCAAATTTTAAAACGTAGGTTGCATAGTCTACCACTGGGATGTTGCTAGTCGGACAATTGAAAATAAATTGGATTGCTCCAAATTGGCCCCTTGCTCGGAGAGTCTAAAATCCATCAGCATTGAGGAGCACTTGAGTCGTAAGTCCTTTAGTTATGTCACGATGTATAAAAAAAACTCACAGAAAACCCCAAAGACTAGTATTAAAATAAACAATCCTACCTTGTAAATTTTTGTCTAGCCGGAAGATGTCAAGTAACGGCAATGGCCGTACTCAATGGCGAACTCTTCATTGGTACAACGTGGGGATGTGTCATCATAGCTGAAGGAAAAACAATGAGGCCAATTACTATTTTTAGGTCTTTTGAAGAAGAAGTAATAACAATTCTGCCGTTAACTAGACCCAAGAATCGTCTAGTAAAGAGTGGAAGTAATTCACAAAGAAGCAGCCCAGTTAGATCCCCAACTCGAGCATGTAGTCCACCACCAGTTCAATTAGTTAATCACCCTCCAGTAATTGCAACCGTTGGTAAAGGGTATCGCAATCTCATCAGTCGCTTTACCAACTTAACTAACAATACAAAGTCTCAAACAAAAAAGAGCATCACAGCTCTCTTGTGGCGAGCAGAGCACTGGGCAAGTAATTAGTTAATATAAAGCCTGATTCACACTAAGCTAGTAATTTAGTCAAGTGGCAAGTATTTTAGTAACTAAACGTGTGTGAACAGATAAATTTATCTGTTCACACTTATCAGTTTACTAAAATACTTGCCACTTGACTAAATTACTAGCTTAGTGTGAATCAGGCTTAACTGAAAGTTTGTTAAAAAAGAAAAATTAAAATCCTTTGTTCAGGTTTTGCGGTATAAAGTTGTTATTAATTGGATATGCTGTGTATAGCAAAATATTGCTATATCCAATTTCCACCTTAAAATGTACGATGAAAACCTTAATGAAAAGTTGTATGGTAAACATTCTTTCACATAAACTTTGTTTAAAAAGGTACCTATTATGGCCGATATTGACTGTACAGTGTTTAAGTATTGAAACAGGGAAATACCACCATTAACATACAATACTCATTCCACCTTCTTAATACTTTAATTTGAAGAATCTCGAAGGCATATACAATTTAACTATTTAAGTTTTTAAGAAATGAAATCTATATATGTATTGTTAGTGAATGACGATTGAAACAACATTTTCCCCATAATACTTAACTCACATTTTTAATGGATAACAATTTTCAAACATTTGACATCATGAAACTTGTCTCGTAGACACGATGTTTGTATGGGTAATTTATTGTCAAAGTTGTGATATTTTTGGAATAGCATATTTTTTGCTGTGCTTGCAAATTGTTTTACAAAAACGTGCACATTGTTAAGAATGGGCATTTGCTGTGTAATTATATATGTGAATAAAGACTTGATTGAAAACTAAACATTGAAAGCAGTTTTCCCAAAATATTTTATTAATATTACTTGTAATACATGTTGAAAAAAATTAAAAATGAAATAACATAATACTTCTGTACAGTACTTTTCCAGACAGCTTAAACTGCTGTTCCTCTCTCCAGATTCTGCTTGATTTCAGAAGTATACTTTCCATAAAACCGCTCCAATTTCTTGTTGAAATTCATGTTACGTTCATTGATATAATCAATGTCAGCATCGTCGTTGTGCATACGCCTCCGGCTGTACTTGGATCGTTTATGGATCCTATTATATAAACAAATATTTCATTTATTGTTTCTGTGCATATAAATAATAAGATTCAAAACTCAATTGCAAATTTAACTTACGTTTTTTCTAAATCATCTACCATCTTGTCAATACCCGGCTTCGTATCCTTGTGCAAACCATGAATGATCGTATTTGGAGTGGGATAAAATGCCTCTCCCCTACATCAAAGGTCCGATTAAGTTTACAATTATGAGCAACACTTGCAGCCTATTAAATTGTACGCTCGCCTACATGCAAGCTAGGTTAAACCATAATTAATTCACCCAAATACTTGCAATTGTTATTGAGTGACAGTAACAGACAAATGCTTATTAATGCAAAATATCAAGAATAATGTTTCACAACAAATAGAGTAGGCAAGTTAACTCAAGCCGAACAAAAAAATAATAAGAATGTAAAAGCCTAAGCATGAAAACCACAACCATTCCTTGCTTATCATGCATGAATGTGCTTCTACAAGCAATAATCTAAACAAAATATCACACAAATTTCAACGCAGCTGCATAAATTTACAGAAAACCACGCTTCTAACCAACAAATAGAAATTAAACACAAGGAAGACTTACATTTTTTCTTTCTGCTCAGCATAGTAGTCCATATCAGGCTTAATTTGTTTAACGAGCGAGTGATACTGGCGAGCAGTTGCTTGTTCATAATCTAAAGAGATAATTAAGAATTAGAAAATGTGTTAGAAAACGATATATAAGGTTAGATGCCGTATTATAAAATTAGCATCAATCCACATACCAGCAAACCCTGGATCTGGATTCTTCTTCTTTCTTTTCCTTTCAAACTTCTCGGCAATATCAGCACCAATGTCCAGCATTTTTAACCGATTATAGTCGTCCCCAGTTTCTGACGCTTCCTAGAAAATAAAGCAATTTATTGGGATGACGTACCTAATTTATACAAATGAAGCTAACTTTATACAATTCTATGAAACTAGGAGTAAATTGGTAGGACAGTTAGTTTTGTTCACTTTAGCATGGCAAGCATATTCAAAACCGTGGCAAGTTTTTGACGTGACATGATGGTAAGTTTCTGATTGTTTTGGAAAGGCTTACAGGGAAACGAAATATGGTCCTACATGTCCAACAGAAGTAGAGAGAATATATAGAGCGAATTTCAAATTACCTTACGCTTTATGTCATCTTCGATTTCCCAATCCAAACGAGCTTTCTTCGCTTCCCAGTTTGTAGGCAATTTGTTTCGTTTATCTTCCTCCACCACTTCTTTGTAGTTTAATTTTCGTGCTTCGTTCTAATGAAAGTTCAAATGAGCTGTTTTAATCACGAACAACAAGCATTTTTTGCGTACCTTAGTAAATTTAATTAGGCCTACCCTGCGCAAATGAAGATCACGAAGTTTCTTCATTCTTTCAGCGCGTTTGTCCTTTTCTGACTGCTCACTCGATGAACTTGCTGACTCTGACATTGCTTAATGCGAAAAACGAAAGCCAATATTGATAAATTAATTAGAATTCAATGAAAATCGCTACCAAATTTTAGGCTGCAATGCGTTGCAATGAAAAAAAATTTTACAAGATGGCTGCCGATACGATACTAAACCGATATCGATTCGCGCTATGATATTTTGACCACGCCCAGAATATACAGGGTGGTTTAAAATTTGAAGGTAAAAAAAACTTTTCAGCTCACGGCACCTAGGATAATAAGTGTGGTGACACCCCTTTAGAAATTTGTCTCATTTTATCTATGAATTAAATAAAAAATCAGATTGTTCATGTTTATAATATATATATATATATGATAATGAGGACAAGGGGCCATTCAAAAATTGTGTCACACCTGCAGTGGCGTAGCTACAGGTTTTGCCACCCGGGGCGGAATCTGAGTTTACCGCCCCCCCCCCCCCTTCCCCCCCAATATATACCATAGCAAAATTAAAAAAAAACTGCGTTTTTACCATAGCAAAAATGTAGAAAAATTGCGATTTTACCATAGAAAAATTTCGTTTTTAACATAGCAAAAT
>JAQGBW010002552.1:0-19385 GCA_034698625.1 Julus scanicus
ACTTTTAGACTTGGTTTAAGGTACGTTTATTTATCTCAAATTGAAGTACTTTCAGTGCTCATGTAACCGCAGTATATATCAGCTAATGCAGCAGTTCAAACTTTAAACTTTTGTTTTTCCACCATAACCAATGAGTACAATGTACAGTACGTCAGTATATACATATATACACGTGTATTGTTTATTTCCGACTTGGCGAATACGGCAATATAAAAACAAAAAGGTTAACGAGTTTGAGTTAGGTGGGGAAAAAAAAAGCTCGGTTTAATGATAATTACCTAATCGAAACGGCCGGCCTATAAACTCTTAATAAATTATATAGGCGTCTTTTATGGGTCCTTCCCATAGTGTAAAAATCACGGCTTGTTTCGCTCTAATAAAAGAAAGTCGTTCGCTTAGCGCCAGAGCTAATTTTCATTAGGCAGTATGGACCGTTATATGCTAAATGGAGCTCATTAACAGACCTGTTACCTTTGATCACGTGACTAGCCGAGTTATGCTCGGTCCGTGTGCATATTGCTCGTACGCGTAATTGCGATAGGCATGCTGAGTGCCGAGGGAGTTGTCCGTAGGTAACAAAACAGCCTGTTTTCGGTTCTGGGATCTTTAATTACGTGTATGCGTGCCATATTTATAGTTGAGGCTGCAGCATTATGCATACATGATCTTTACCCATGTTTTATTAAGCATTGACTAGGCTACCGTGAAAGTATTAAAGGAAATGCATTACTTGCTTCTTTCTATATATTATCATGAACAATAATGACAACATCCAAGTCATGAAAATCTAAAAACTTAATTCAATTATAGTGGAACCTCGGTTTACGAGCGTATCGGTTTACGCACACCACATGTTTCGCTTTACGAACGATGCTTCAGTTCACGAACACGTTTCTCTGGAGCATCAATCAAAGGTCTGAGTTTCTACAATTGCTTTACTAGTTTCAGCAGAACATCTTTGGTACAGATAAGTTTTGCTAAATACAAGAAACATCAAAAATGTGTAAGAATTCATGTTTTCGTCTTAAATCTACTGGTATATATGGAAGGATTGACAGATTGAGAGCTCTTTCTTGATTCAGTGGATTTAAGACAAAAACATGAAATTCTAAAACATTTTTGATGTTTCTTGTATTTAGTAAAAACTGATCCGTAACAAAGATGTTCTTCTGGAACTAGTAAAACAATTGTAGAAAAAAGGTAACTTTGATTGGTGGTCCAGAAAAATGTGTTCGTGAACTGAAGTGTGTACATGTGCACAACAAATTTAGTGGCATGACTGCCTGGCTACCAAATCTTGCAAAAATTTCAAAGTATCCTGAAATGCTTGACAATATCCCGAACGATTCCTCAAACTATTCCAATTACAGTTCAACAAGTCAGTAATTGAAAACTGCTTGTTTCCCAAGTAAATACAAGCACTTTAATTTTTTTTTAATACATTACTCCGTGCATAAATTTCGGAGAAAATCTTTTCAATTCCAATTACAGCTAAGAAGTAGTCACCATCTTCAAACATCTCATTATCATTACTCCAAAAAAAGGCAAACGTTTTATTCCAATAAAATTGAGCAATTGCTTTTATCAAAACCATAGCCCGCGACAAAATATTTTGTCATCCACCGTTTATTTCATCCATTCTTTTGTCTACGTCATTGTCATGCAGTGGCAATACCGTGGCGCATATTGTATAACAGCTTAATAGCGAATCAGTTCAGCTTGCACAAGTGCTTAATAACGAATCAATTCGTGAAGAGGCCTATAGCTAGAGCAATAAGAGGCTGAACCACTGCATCTATCAGTCCTCGTTAATTATGACGGTTTCCTCCACTCAAATTCTGTCTCAACAATGCGTACATGCCATCAATATCGATTGCAATTAACTAATTCAGAAACCCAACGAACTGTCAAAAACGCTGGGGATTTTCTTCCCCTTCATAAAATTCCGCAGTTTCAAATTACACACGTAGGTGAATTCAATCACGTTTGGCTTCCTGCAGAAATGTCGTTGCCATATTGGTATTACTGCAGAGAGCGGTTACATCTCTCCTCCTTGGCCTCCCAAGCTCACCTTTTTTTTTTTTTTTTTTTTTTTTCTTCTATAGGATAAAGCATCTTCGGTATAAAGCTTTTGGATAAAAAAGGCAATGCTGGTGGGCTTGCAATGGGAGGAAATAGTTATCGAATCATTCAAGATTTGTGCGAAGTCAACAGACTCGTTTTGCATGTTAAATCAGCGAGCTTCCGGAAGGCAAAAGGAGCGTTATGCCCTGCAAAGGCGTCTTATTGGTATGCAGATGAGGCTGCCAGACGTTGCTAGTCCTTAACAAAGTTGAGCCGACAGGATCATCCTCGTAATGGGGACCTCAACTACCCATTAGAGAGTCGTAGCAGCCATTTATAGACATTTATTGAAGAATGTATAGAGCCCCCTCCATTGCAGAAAACTTCCAAAAGACGCCATTTTTGGCCGTTTTGCTTGAGGTTGCATTATTTTCAAAGAAAACCAAACAAAATATGGCCGCCTTGAAAAATTGATGAATGGAAATTCACGCACAAAATATGCATATTTCTGGTTCGATATGCAAACGATTTGAATCCGTTGGGAAAAATATGAAAATAAAAAAAAACGCATTGGTAATTTCTCTGAAGCCCTTTGCCAAGCGTTTTTGATTTCCCCAGATGCGAAGGAAAAGCGGCAAATCGCAGTTTATAAAACCACTAATAATTTTAATAAGACCTTTTTATTTCTCTGCTATGGCGAAATGTAAAAATGAAACTTCCAGCACCGCTTTCCGATAATGCAAATCTTGAAAAGGCACATACCATCCGGAATAAGTAATCATTTCTGACAAGTCTGAGTCAGAAGGCGATCTCATATATGCGTGGATTCGTCCATGCATCGCATCATTAATCAGTGGTTTTACGGAAGTCCGTGCAGAAAGTCAAAGAATAGACAGACCATCCAACGTACCGAATCTTCTTTAAGAACTTACAAGAAGCTAGAACTAGACATGGAACAATTCCTCAAAAATCTTAAGCATAAACTGCAAACTTTAGCATAGCATTCCTAACATGGTCACTATAGGGGTTGATGAACCAGAATAACGATATTTTACCCAGGAACCTATTCTCCGACAACAATTTATTGCTTGTGATATTATTGTGAATTGTGGAATTCAAATAATTCAAAATTGCAATGGAAATGGAATTTTAAAAATTACGCATAATAGGCAGTTTGAAATGCTTTTAATATATTTCTTAGAACAAATTCGTTATCAATTGTTCGTTGAATGAATTAATACTGTAATTACAATGAAATTAGATACCTCAATTATAGACAATATAATTACATCCTCCCACTAAACAACACTCACTTGAAGATGGAGGAGATTCAAATTAATTGCAATACAATAATTTGTAAATAGTCAAACAAAAAACAAAAATTAAGCTTAATTACAACTTGTTTCTCCAAATCATGACTAAGAGAAGTTTCTCCAATTTCTTTTTCTTTTATGGAATTTATGATTGTTGTAATTTGTGGAAGTTCAAAATCCTTTAAAGGATTCCAAAAATTCAATGGGAATGGGGTTTTAAAAATGACGTCTTAAATGCTTTTAAAAATATTTTTCAGACACCTTTTTTTCTTATTAACTGGTTCACGAGTTCATACTTTAATTAGAATAAAGCAATTTGTAAACTGGGAAATAAAAGTAAAAAAAAGTATTAATCTTGATTACATTTTATTTCTTCCAATCGATAATTAAGTAAAGTTTCTCTCATTTCCATTCATGTGGCAATGTTTATCTTATATCTATCAATTTCAATATTTTTTTTCTCCGTTTTATACCACCAGATAGCTAGTCGATACGTCGCAAAATGCACTAATTTGCTGATAGCAAAAAAACAAAAAAAAGCCAAAACCTATTTATGATAATAATATTTCCATGACAAACGGTAGAAATAATCAACCAAGACATAAGTAAAGAAACACTGAGTTGTCACGAACCATGTTATTGATTAAGAAGAAAGAACGCATACTATATTTCCAAGACAGCAGTTTCAGAAAGAAGCAGATGTGTGATTACGTAGAAAGCAATTAGTTGATCAGTCATTTAAAATTCAAAGAAATTAGCTCTCTTGGTAATTAATGACGTTCGCCAAATAATTCCACTTATACATCGACTATGTGTAGAATTATATGTGGGGAAAGGGAGAAAAAAAAGTTTGCATATAGTGCCTAGATTAACTAAGACGAAATTAATCGAATACAGGCTTTAAAACTACTGACAGATTGATAAGGATTATGCCAATTTCAGATAGATTATCGTCGGATTAACAAGCAATTATTCTATTCACTGGCATTTGATCAATGAAACTGCAATCGACACATTTCTACCTTATGGAATAGCTTAAGCACGATACACACCTAAATCAACATTCAAAGAAAATCGTGAATAAAATGTCACCAAATATGAGAAACAATAGGGTGAATTTAAATTTAAAGTCCCCTAGTAGCCAACTCATGATGGCAGATTGGAAAATCGTACCCTGCCACCATCGGCCTTGTTTGTGCATCATGTACAGACAATGTGGTTTTTTTTGTGTTAAAAAAGTACAAAACTATATACAACAAACAGATCTCGAGTGATCTGTCCGTGCTCAATTGGAGAAAAATGTTGAGCAAGTTTACCCCTAGGTGCAGCCGAGAAGTAAACGAAAGATTAAGTATTTACATTATAAATCCCACGAACGTTTGCTTTTTAAGAGCACGTTTATGGTCAGAGAGAATGTAGCTTAAACTCCATATGGGGCGGGAGAAAAAAAAACGAAAAAGGTTAAAAAACGATGTAGATAAAAGGGCAGTTACAAACTTAATGCACATATATTTCACGTTTCAAAGAGAAAAACCTAGTCTATTTACGTCTGATAGTCTTTCGAAAAAACATCAACAGGCTTCCGGCTGAGTATACAAGGACGTTTAGTAAAACGTACTTTTTTTAAAAAAAATCAGTTACAGCCTCGTGAAAGAAGACTAAAACGTAATGGAATGCAGCAAATCTCAAACCCAAGTTAGCACTCAATGGTCACCAAGCAATGCTCGATTTATTCCTCTGTACGCCTCTGTTTATAGACAAGAGAAATGTGCGAAGTTCTTTCATATAGGATTGGATAAAAACTATACCTGTTTTCGCATTTACTAGTGCTTAACACATTGTTGAAAGCTGAAGCGTGATTTCAACGTGTCCACCTGTAATAGCAACCTGTGTAATAACAACAAACACGACAAAGGAATAATGCTAAACATTCTAAAAAACAAAAAAAAATTCCAAAAAAGTTATGCATTTAGAAACTTATTGATGATGTTTGTATCGTACTTAAAACATAAACCTTATCAAATTAATTAGCAACATTTAAAAAATCCTACAAAGTATTTACCTGAGGATTTCATAGACCGTGATACGACATGAAAAGTCATTTTACTTTTGTATTGTTACAAATGATGCAAATTGAGGAATTCAAACATCAACTTTTATACACTGTATGTGATTTCATGCTAATGTTGCCTTTAACTAACATGTTCAATATCACTTGGAGATAGACCTCTTATCAATATCATTTTTGAAATTCATATCAGTAAAATACGTTATCACATCATGTAAAATATAGATTGCTTCACTGTAGTGCAGCATAGCTACCATTAACAGTTTATCCCAGTTCCTAAAAACATTGTAACAAGTTTAATTAATTGCCAATGAAGTCGAAGACAGTTGATTTTATACAATGAGACCAATCTCTTCCTTTTCCTGATTTAACATTTTGTCCTAAGTCCGGTCACCGGTCAAAAGCTAATACGAGTATGTGGATTTCAGTGAATAAATGGTCATAGCTAAAATCTAACAACATCAGTATTATAACTTCAGATTTCATGCAGCTGTTAGATACGTTCACCCCAACAGGTAGTTACCATTCCATCATGCCAAACAGCAATTTTGTCTATTAATCTCCTACTATCTCTCAACGGTGGATTTAAAGTGAAACAGAATGCAAACCACGCTCTAACCAATGCCCGAAAACTATCCAAATACTCTTGTTTGCAAATCTAACCGCTGCATTAATGCACTGAACAGATAGAGTAATTCCAGAAACATGGCAGAAAAGACATTGCTTCCAACAACAGACCCCAGAGACTAGCATATTCTAAGGCCATTGCAGGCAGCCATCCAACTTTGCTCTCAACCTTTATCAGGAGCGCCGCAAGAAGAGAGTGACTAAGTATTAAATGTTTCAGCATCGAGCGAAATCACACCCCCACCCCCAGATCCTCCCTCTTTGGCCCTAGAACACCGGTTTCATGGTTGCCTTTTGCATTAGCATAAAGATAAAGCCAGAGAGTGCGTCGCACTATGGCCACCTATGGAGAAGTGACAGCGCCAAATGAAGATCTATCTGTTCACTAGCTGGCATTTGGCCTTCCTAGCGAAGGAAAAAAAAAAAAAAAGTCCAAGACAGTGCTGGCAATGGCATCATTTGGAGGGATAGGAATACCTTGGCCTCCAAAACAAAAACGTCGAGAAAAATTCATGAAGGTAGATCACACAAATGCTCGGCATGATATCGCCTCACTGGGAGAAAAGAAGAAAAAAATAACAAAGGAGGTGGATGAGAACAAACAACGAGCACTGGGATGTCTGAATCCATTGAGACCTCTTCAAGACAATTTGCGACGTGCCATGGTCGATGCCCACGCTGATATAATAGCTGCAAATGGACACGCCCCGCATTGCATCGCTCAAATACAATGCCAAATGCATCCTGGATGAACTCTTCAGATGTCTGTGATAACAGGGTACACTGCTACATGACTAGATTAGGCAGTCGTAAATAGCAATGATCGAAAATTTAACACCTATAGACAATACTAAAGTCAATTTAGAGAGGGGATTGACTGATAAGTTAACTTAATGGCCGATCTCGTACAGTGCGACTACGCCACAATGGGGTAACAACACATTTTAAAGGCAAACTTTCTGTATCGAGCTGGTTGACTAGTAAATTTCTTCCTGTCGTGTGGAGATGATCATCTTTTTTAAGAATTTAAATTTTCGAAATTTCAGAAATGGTTGCAAACTGTAATCACTCAGTCTGCAGTTCAATTTTAAATAACAGTTGTATGCTTTAAAAATATATGACAGGAGTGGCTAATAGGTGATTCTTGGACCTTTAAATAATTCACTTCAATGTTAAAATCATTTCTACGTGTACATGTTGATGAGAATACTTTTCTATGCATTTAAAATAGGAAATACTAGCTTAGTCGGGATTTTATAGACTAATGGTGCAATATGTTTACATTAGCAATTTTTGCATGTTTGAGCAATACTTTAATATAACAACAATTTGCTCTTCCTCCTAATTTGGCTCACTTCTATTTCTACATCAACTCCACGACTAAATTTACAAACAAATCTTCAAGGTAAGCCTGATAGTAACATTTATACAAATTTAATGACTAATGCTCGCACTGGAAATATATTCAAATTTGCACAAGGATTGGGCCTCTAAATACTTTCAGAGCCCATCAGAAACCATTTTGATTCGCCAAGAAAATCAACCGAGTGGAAAATACAGGAGCTTGGGGCTATTTATAAAAGCGTGAAAAAAAAAGACAAAACTGTGGCATGGATCATGGAAGGGTTAGATGAAAAGTATATTGACGTAATCTATTCGCCGTAAGGCCATGATATATTTAACACGTAAAACGAAAACAGGTCTCTAGACATGGATTGCATTTAAGAGGATATGGGACATGGAGGACACGCGTTGAAGAACAACGAGGATTGACAAAGGACTTTGACTGAGATACTGAAAAATTCATACAAGCGAGGCAACCTAAAAATGGCGCAGTAATATATAGTTTTTCCAAAACAAAACTTCTTGCAAGACACATTCCCTCACATATGTCCATCTGCAATAACTGTTATTGTAGACCGTCATACGCATTTTTGCAAATGGGACACCACAACAATTTCTGCAATGAGTGACATCAATAATGACGATGATGATGATGCAGTCCAAAATGATTTAGTTGCAAAGTCGCGTGATCTAGAGACAAGTTTCACTTCTTGTTGACTTGGCCTATTTTGTGCAATGCGCAGTGTTTACTTAACTAATTTGAGTATGCTCACAGTGCAGCAATATGAACAATAATTCCTACTTCCAGCAAAATATATAATGTTCGTCCAGTGCCTGATGGTGGACGTAGACAGAAGAACTATCATTATGTGCGTGTCCACTTATAAGATGAAGACAAAAAAAAAAGAATGAAATACAGTATAAGGAAAACCAAACAGGATGAATTAAGGCCATGGGAAATACGAGTATTGAACAAGGGTTGAAATGATCAACAAAAACAAGCACTTAGTAGATGAAATTAATGCAGACCGGCTCCTGTGGCCATCCGCCAGAAATGCAACGACGCAAGATTTCTCATATGGTTTCTGACAAACTCCATTAGTTTTATGGCCCATTCTGGGAACACATAACAAAATATGCATAAAAGACGAAAAAGCCAAATTCAAATAGCAAAACACGTTGATCACCAGTCGTCCAAAATGCAAGTACCAGAAAGGCGAGCCATCTGCCATACTGAAAAATTGCGCGATGAGGAGATAGGAGGGACATTTCATGACACTCTTTGCCATCGAACAATGACAATGTTGACATGGAGCTGCATTGCATCCAACAACGTGTTTATGCGTTAGCAACAGCTGCATATATCGTCAAATTGGAAAAGTGTCCCCTTAGATGAAGTATCATATTGCGATGGTATAAAACCATGAAGCAATATATGTATATATATATATCCAGAAAACATCTCTTGTTTACCATAATCTTAATGGACCACAGAAATTGCTGAATGTGGAAAACGATGCCAACGACCGATACATCCGATCAGTTTAGCCCTATGCAGTTATAGTCTCTAATGTAATGTGCGAATAAAGAACGAGGTTCATATCATCGTTCATCGTTGTCCATACATGGTCATTTAGCATATGGCCTGAAGATGAACAGTAAAATGTTATCTTTGCCACACATCTTCAACGCATTTTCATATTCATTTATGGAAATAGTTAAACATCAGAAAATATTAAGTGAGGCGATTTACAATTTGCCATCCATTCAAATGCATTTTGTGTACTTTGGGAAAATTAGTGCTTCATTAAAGCGTTATTGCATTTCAAATTAATAGATTTGCATAACTAAACCAAGTTTCAAGTAGAGTAACCTCTATAGTCGAAACCTATTATGGATAAAACAGCAATATATTCAATATACGAGGGGCGGTCAAAATGTGTTGCATATTAGTATATTTATTCAAAAACCAGATGCCGTACAAAAAAACTGAAATAGCCATTTTAATGAGTGGGGAATTTGCTATTTTTAAATGCAGGACCTGAGTTTGTTGACACATTTATCCCAACGTTTGATGATATTGTTTATACGCCTTTTTTCTTAAAGCTTAAACACCACCGCTGTACTGTGTTTTGTGAAACATATTTGTCACCATAAACTCCTAACATTTCGCTGCTCCTCTCGCGTGAATACTTTGAAGTGAGGCGCCATTTTGTTTTTAATAGTTTGTTCGAAATCCTGCATGAATTATGGCGCCATGCAGTAACCTAAAGCCAAATTTCCTGCTCTTTAAAATGGCTATTTCAGTTTTTTTGTACGACATCTGGTTTTCGAATAATAAACGAATATGCAAAACTTTTAGACAGCCCCTCGTACAAAATAATTTCCATTATTATATACAGCTTTCGTTATTTTAGAACTTTTCCACCACTTATACTCAATTTATTGTTATCTTATTTATCTAGGCAATTATGTCACAGGAATCATCTAAAATTTGTATAATCACCGCACTGAGACATTGATATCAGAAACTACACAAAGTTGATTACTGTCACGAGTGGTCCTACAACGTCAATAATTTGCTGAATTTGATGATTGCTGCTGCACATGACAAACGTTTTTTATATTATATAAGATTAAGAACTAGATCAATATTGACACTGCAATGCATCTTGAGTACAAACAAATACATCTGAGACCACACAGTCAATCTTAAAAACCACTCAAGTTGCCTTAAAGTCAGCAATTCAATTGTTTTCTGGTCATTGCCTCAATGTTTCATAAAAATTTTAGTGATTTTTCATCATTGGATTGGAGATTGCTACGGACAATACACTGTCACTGATGATTACAGTTGAAAGCTAACTAAAATGCCTCCAGCTTCAGTAGCATCCAAACATTAACAATCCATATCATACATGGTTCATTGCCTCAGTTGCAGTTATTGATATTACAGCTTCGTATAAGACTTCTAGCCATTCTGCTCCAGCAAGTCAGGTTTAGTACTGCAATGAAGTGGGCGATTATTTTGTAAAACTTCAAATCATCTATAATCAATTTAAAACTTATAAACCCCCAGAGAATCCGCAGTCATCCATTAAAAAATCAAACTGTATCATCATTGAATGAAATGCTTAAACCCGTTTAAATTGATGCAAATTGAATATGTAATGTAACTTAGCGCTGCTTCGTACATCTAAAAGTACTGCATAATGGCCAAATGGCCAGTTCACCGCTACACACATGTGTAATTGCAAAGTACAATGTAAGTGAGTGTTTCGCTATGCAAACATTGGCCCACTTTGATGTGGGATAAATACCGACTTCTGGTGGGACAAGTCAAGTATTGAGCCAAGTGTTGGCCAGGTAGGCAAGTGCCCGATACACACATGGGACATATTGCCACATATCCCATGTGTGGCGCCGGCTTAAAGGTAATGAACTTTTTTTTTTAAATTCCTTGATACAATGAACACTTGCTGAACATCGAACACTTTCTGGTCACCTGCTCACCTGCATAAATTGAACATGGCCATTTGTCATCCAGGTATTTGAGCTTCAGAAGCTGCAAATTATTATGCTGTTACCCCAACCCCCTAGCCGAAAAGGTTTGTCTGGCGTTAACACATTAAATTGTTGATTTAAGGGTTGCTAGTAGCGTATCTTCCTCCCGAAGGTGTTTTGGGTCGGCATCCCTAAGGTTATTCAAATTCCCTTTTGCACAAGGGCACTCACACAAAGTCAGATGGTCATTTTGACACACAGTTTAATTGTTTGGAAAACAAGGAATTACACATTGAGGGGCCTAAAACCTAACTAAACTAAATCCCCCTCCAAAATAGTACACCCAGTTGCCTTACCATCCCTGGTCCTGGTGATCCCGCAACCAAGGAGGAATCCCTCCCACAGGTCTCGACCCGATACCCCAAATGTGGGCACCTTAGTGACTAACAATGTCTAGGCCTATGTTTCTTGAAGAAGCCATCAGTGATTCAGTACCAATCGCCAATCAATCCGCTATCAACTGACCTGATCATTATAATGCTTAGTTGGTCATTTTTGGACTCAAAAGACGAAAGCTTGTTGGACAGTAAGGACATCAAGTGGACATAGGTATAACTGCACAGTGGGCAACTGGGTATAAGCATATGCAACTATTAAATAGATACCAATGCAACAATAATTTGATACAATGGACACTTTTGCTTAGTCCAAAAAATGTTCAATAAAAAAGGTTTCACTGTAACAGGCTGTGATATTTCTTAACTCAATTGAGTGTAAAAGCGACTGAAAGAATAACATTACAGTCGTGTAATTCAAGCAAGTAATAGCGACCCCTTTGAAAGTTATATTTTTTTCAGAGTCAAGACAAATGGTTCAATTTTTTTTCCAGCATGTGTACTTGCATTAAAATCCTGTACGTTACGAGTACACTTCTGCAACTTCTATAAAATATTCAGTCCGATCCCAAGTAAAAGCTTGCAGGCATGTATTAGGAAATTTATACACGACATTAATTATAGATATAATTCACGGGGCAAATGGAAAAGGCTATGTAGGCAATTGTGCACGTCTACTTGTAGTCGAGGCAAATTTAATCGTGCCCAGCTTACAAAACCGTTTCTCCATCAAACGAATCCATTTCCATTGGCTCCCAGTCATCAACATACATCTATTCAGTTAGTTGTAATGCTCCAATTCAATAAAATGTGAAAGTAGCCGACGTATTGGTATTCATTTCGCATACGGTTTTCCACAGGCTTTCCACGCTGCATTTTTTCTCATATATGATCATATCGAGGAAAGCTCATGTCTATACATATCGACTTCCTCTTCAATGGAACACCAATATACGATGCCGAAAGCATTGAAACACAGTATTATCGAAAATGTATACGTGTATGATTCAGACCTCGTTAGCATTTCAGTAAAAATAACTCACGGTTCAATGACAATTTTGAAATTTCAAACTTTTCGTCTTGATGCCCTCTAGTTAGCATCACACCCATTCAATGGCAATTTCGTAATTCACTTGTCCCCAATTGTTATGTGACATTATAACAGCACAAACAGAATTAATCCTCCTCTTCTCTTGAAAAATACACTCTTTTAAAGAGCAGTAATCCCTCCACTGCAGTTTTTCTGCAGTGCAGTATATAGGAAGAATTCCTACATGATGTTGGAAATCCAGAAAGCTTTTTAGGAATTAGATGTCCCTCGTGGTTTGGTTACCAAGGCGAAAACAACGTTCCAGTCCTTACTTCTCCAAATGTATCATGTCCATTTAACCTAATTTGCATATTTGTAGAGAATACGATGAGGGGAGCTCATTATCTAATTAGACCTGCAGCATGCTACGCAACAACTTTTGACGCACCCCAGCACAGGCTTTTGTAATGAAGATACTACATACATGATTTGGTGCAATCATAAACTATACTAAACGAATGAATATTTAAATTTAAGTAATGCTCCGCTTTAGAAGTTTTTAAGGTTGAATTATTAGCCAAGAACAACATCACGGGCAAAAATAACTATACATCAAAAAGTGCCTGATGAACTAAAGCAATAATCCCGTTGTGGCCCATTAGGCCTACTTATTAAATCGATATTCCCACAGATAAGTTGGGCGAGGCAACCGATGTTGTTAATTGAATGGTATAACAACATGAATCGCCGCCCAAATAGGGTGTAATTACTCGCCAAAATCACTAATTGATCCTACTTCAAGAATGAAAAATGTCCATCAAACTCATATCCCATTATCCAGTACATGATAGCCATTCCTAATGTAAACATAATCACTAGTATGCAATAACCATTTCATGAAACACCGTGGGGTTAATTAACCACAATGAAATATTACATTTTGATAAGCTTCCAATTGAATTTTTAATATCAAACTTGCTTCGTTATCTATAGAAATGTTCAGCAGTAATGATTATAGGTCCTGAAATTCGTTACATAGACCCTAATCTATAAAAGGTTAAATACGCATACCGCAATAATACACTTAGGAACATTAAAGCACATATACACAACGTTCTTAGGTATTTAGTACAAAGTTGTAAATTTAAACACGTAATTGAAGCCAGTGCTAAGTGCATCAGAAGTAATTTAAGAGCATCTTAGATGCAAAACTAATTACAACCATTTGACAACTGAATTATGTGTTCGGCAATAACGAGTTCGCAATTACGTTTAACAATGCTGGCAACATAGAAATTTAAAGTTAAAGAAATAAAACACTGCATATACCAAAACTTCAGCAAACAAAAGCCACAAGTATAGAACTTTCAAATGGCATTTTAAACTTTGCTCCGAATTTCTTCCTTTTAAACTACATCTAACAAAAATACTGTATTCATGTAGCATATGCACTCCTTATATAAAAAATGTTGTAAACCATGTTATATTTTATGTTATGTTCAAAATTTCAAATGCGTTTTAAATTGCATTAGATCCTTTGAGTGATATAACTCCCGAAAACCATGACTGTTGCATTCTAATGAAGTACACTGAAAAATATGCTTTCACGACGTTAATGTACAGTACAAGTTTAAATATAGAGCAGGAGTAAACTTCATGACCAAGTCAAAAATTCTGTTCATAATCAATTTATAATAATATTATCAAAACAGAACGTAATACATATTCCCCAAAGTTTAAAATGCACATTTTGGTAAATATTCCATATAATGCTAATTATTGTACATAAATACAATGTACTCCGATACTTTTTAACGCAACTTATTCTTCCATACCCTAACATAATGCCATTTACCTTAGAAAATTAGTAAAAAAAAAAGTATTCATGGTCCATTACTATTAATAATTATAAAAAGTATATGTTACAAACATCTGCAATCCACACAATTTACAAAATGAAATATCCGTAACAGGGACCGAGAGTCCTAATGGTAACAGTAAATAACTTATCTGGTATTTTCTTCTAACTTAAATAATATTTTCGTGTTTTATGCAATCTATGGCACCCTGCAAGAAAGCATCAACAGTTTTCATCTAATGTACATTTTCCTATCCTTATTATAAATACGAAATTTTTTCTTGTTAAATATAAAAAAAATACGACGTGTGCATCGTTTCCTTTTTGCTTCACCGCCAAATAAATTGTCATTTTATTTAAGAAATAAATGCCGCACGAGTTAACTGGAGTCAAAGCAGTTTCACAATAACCCCTCGTAGGCCCCGGGCCATAAACAGACTAATATATACGAGAGCATCCTTTATTTTAAGTCGTTTTTAAGCCTTCCGCAACACGTTTTTCATTCATATAAGAAAATGATATGCGAACTCAATTTGCATTCAAAATGCAAACTGGCTTATTGCACACGGGGGAATAAAATGGCTTTGACAATCATCCTAATATGTTATACTTGAAAGAGAGAAAAAGCGAGATGACGACTCAGATTACAAAGTAGGGCATGCACAAATTTAACAAGAAATATATATATATATTTAGGAGACGTACACCCATACAAGGTGGGACATAAAGTATACATCTTTCCAATATTTCTTAATATAACGTCGGAATTTATCTAAAAGTTAATGAAAGATATTGAAAATCATTAAAAGAATAAGAGGAGTTGTTCCTCTTAATATGAAAAACTAAACTTTTCAAGGTATTTATTGTATCAAAGCATTGTGCACTGTATTTATATTGAAAGCAAACACGCATAGCAGCGGTGTTGTGAGTGATTGCTCGCTTTCAGGGGCATTACACAATATAAAAACACGTACAAAAAAAAAAAAAAAATTGTTGTAAAATCTACATGTAAAAGTATTTTGCAAGAAATAATTAAATAATACATTTCCTCGCTATTTGACCAAAACATTGGTGCCTATGATATAATAAATGGAGGAAATTACGACAGCATAATTACTATGCACAGAAATTCAATTATGAAAGGAGCTTACTATTCAAATGCAAATCCAAAATTAATATTTCAAACTTTTTCTTTGCAGAAGGATTAGCCAATCAGACAGCTTTCATCTTTGTAATCTCCGCTTTAAATCTCAAATATACACTTTTCATTATGTTGATGCAAGACCAAAGGATAATAGCTACGGGAAGCTAATTAATCCCGTTTTTATTTTTCAGTGACCATTCATTATCCCAAATGGGAAGCCCATTTTGCGCAAATTAAGCGACCCAGGCTAATTCAAATATTTGAATACATAACAAAAACAAGCGCAACTTTTTAGCAAAACAAAATCCTCGTACCCCAACGCCACGTGACCGGTCCCGTTTTTTTCAATTACGCACAAAAGCGCCCCCTATTTTCATTTAAATATGCACAAACATGGGCTCCCTTTACATCGCTGCCAATTCTCTACACGCACTTATATTGCCCTCCCAATCACTCAACTGATTAAACTCGCCAAACATTCCGTTTTTACGACGCAAACCGAGAAACAAAGAAAGATTTATGGGATTTCGAAACGATAGGGATTGCGAGATGGTAACTTCGAATACCAATGCTGTTATCGTTTGTCTGATTACCCCCAAAATCAAGTTAATCAAAAGTAGGCTTATTGCCTTATACATACATGAACGAGGGATTCAACTTTATATGGACATGAATTTAATTTTCTTAACATCAGTGTTTTTGGGGAGTTTTTTTAGTTACTTTTTACTTACTAGTACATATAATTAATTAAGAGTTGATTTTCACTACACATTTACGCATAAAAATCGCATGGGAAGAAGAACAAATCAGGAAATATACAGGGTGCGTCAGAAGAAGAATGGTTCGTTATACCAAAATGGGGGTATAAAGCAACTTCTGACACAAAACTGTTCATTAGATCCTTACTCAAGAAATGTTTGGTCGGTATAAGCAATTCGGGCTAAACTTCTTCCCATTAAAAACACGATGCTTTAAGTGGCTATCGAGCCTTCCGCCCCAGTTGTCCACGCAATACTACAATATTACTCGAGAATTTCATTGACATGAAATCCTACTCTCGTACATAGATTACGAAGCTCCCTTCAAAGGCAATCCACTTCTCTTTATATTGCAAGCTCCAATTTTTTTTATTTTATTCTCTCCCCACGTTATATTACACAGGGACAGAGACTTTGAAAACGGGGCTCACTAATCCTTCGAAATCTAAATCCTGTACGAGTGAACATTTTATAAGCAATACTTTATATAATGTAGAGAGAGAGAGAGGTCCTGAAAGAGGAGGAAGAAACGCTGTAAGTGCCATTCTTCAACCTCGTTATATTCAATGATCGCAGCTTTTGCATATGAAATAATCACAAGGACTTAAGCCTCGTCTGTCGCACAAAGGAAGGCCATAAAAGCGCCGTAGCCTAGACGAGGGCTACACATGCAGCGCCAAGCTACATCAAATGCAATTTTAATGCAATAGACCTCGGCCTTGGGTTAGTCAGAGGATTGACCATAGAGTATTAGAATACAATAGACGGACTTGGTTCCCCAATCTTCCCAGCTTAATACAAATCCCATTAAACAAGCTTGGAAAACAACGTCAATCCCTATGAACCCCAACAAACCAACAAAAGAAACGGATTTTAAGCGAAAAGCTCCTTGTATTTTATCTGTTTCTCAAACCCCCATCTACAATTATAACGATAAAGTGAGAGCTATAGAGCAAGAGCAATTTGAAAACGGTTTTCACTGGTGAAATGCACGGTATTTCGAAGAAAGAATGCGTTTTAATATAAGAAGGGCTGAATGAAATAACGATTTCTTGGCTTTTTCGTCAATATACCAACGGATTTGTCCTACTTTTTTTGATTTTATGGAGTGCTTGGAAAGATGACACGGTGTATGCACTAAGCTTCTGTGTTTTGAATTGAATTGAATAGTATTCTTAACATAGAGATTAACAAATCTGTTTGGTTATGGAACATGGTTTGCATTTTGTCACAAACATGTCGTCAAATATGATTTATTTGCATAGAGACATTAAGTGTTTCTGAAAGCTGCACATCAATCATTCGCAAACTTAGCCAAACATAAATAAACAAAAAATATTAAAATTAATATCAAACGACATTTCAGCATCTGATGCAACGATGAATAATGCCAAACGACAAAACGGTTGGTTCATTTCTTCCAATTACAAAACTAGTTTCTCATTTAAGGTACAGACAAGCTTGAAAACCAAATCAAAAAGAAGAGGCCAACGAAATGCTTCAGTAAACAGCTATACTAATTAATGTTGTGCACAAAATGAATAATTTAATTTAGTATCGTGAAATGCAATTTTACCGCGCTGCACAATTAATCCTCAATAAGGAATGCTAATTAATCAAGCCTTAGGCCTTCGAAAAACAGGCGGCATAAGAAGAAGAAGAGGAAAAAAAGGCAACAACTTGAGAGTAACGCAGATTATATAACATTGAAACAATTAATAAAACCTAACAAAATAAGACTTTATTAGTAATCGATGAAATTGATAACGTCTTAAGAAACCCGAGAAGACTTTATCGAATAAAATGGCATATGGAATTTAAAACTGATAGAACGTGAAGATAGATTTAAGGCAGCAACAAAGGGAATTTTATACGATAGCAATGAAGCGGAAGGTTAAATGAATTGAAAAGATTTTTTTTTTATATTTAATTCGTTGTGGTTAAAAAAGATGTCTTTTGTACGAGCATATAGTACAAAACCTCTCAATGTTGAGCGCTAAAAGACAGAATGATAATAAAGCTATACGTTGTATTGAAACACATAGCTTTATGCTGGATTGGTCATTCAATTGGAAATATGAAAAAAAAAAGTCACGCTTATCAAGTTAGGATAATCAAAAGACAATTTTGGATGGATATGACGATGAAAATATTTATCCGAAATGGGTCTAGCCATCAAGGATTTTGAAAAACAAAACATTTCAATATGGTGCAGGATAAAGCAGCTGGACTTGTAGATCACCAATTTCATGGTACAACTACAGGGAAACCTAAAGAGAGATTATCTAATCCAAATCGAGAGATTAAACTGCGTTTTGATATAAGACGAACATTGGCATTAAAATGCGTTGCCGGCTCCGTGATTAATTGGCCAAGCGTAGAAAGTGCCCAAGAAGAGAGGGTTTTGAGGCGAAGACGGTAGCATATATCTAGGCTCGACCAAATTCCCTCGTTTAATTTCGTGCAAAAGTCTGGTGAAAATTTCCAATAATTAGGCTTTAGAGCGCATCAACATCAAAATTGCTCCGCAAAGTTTATGAAAGGCTAATGCCGAAGAAGCGGCAGCAAGGGGGCAAGGGGACGTCGAGGACAGGCTAAAAATACCAGAAGACAAGCCGTTGGAAATTAAAATAAGCGCGAGGCTCGGTTATGGGAAGAATTAAGCGGGTTAATTTGCTCCGAAGGAAAAATGCCAATGTGGTATTGCTAATAAAGTCAGCCGAAATCCACCAGAGAAATCAAATAAGAGATGAAATGAAATTTCTGGAAAATTGAGCATGAAAAGTAAGAGAACGGAGATCACTAAAGAGCTTTACTAGATGAACAATGTGGTGCAACCGAGCAGAAAACTGTTATTTGTTAAATAATAACCCTGTGCCTCGAATCCTCCTAAGTCGCACGCACAAAGATAAGCCATTGTACAGGGTGTTGTCTCTTTCTGTGTCTATATATACGATTACAAGCCACTAATAAGATTACATAACAGTCATAATACGGAATTTCCATGTCTTTTACATGTGCATCCATATCAATATCAATGTAAGAAATATCTGGGCATTGCTTATGTATACTGTCAAGATCATGAGAATCAGGGCAACTGCCAGCATTTCATCTTTACATTGCATGTGATCACAAAGCCTACAGTCAAACCTGTTTATCTCGAAACCCTGTATATCTCGAAATTTCTGGAATTCCCTACCTTCATAATCTAAATTCAGTGTATTTTCCATGTATATCTCGAAATATGTTCTTCCAAAACCTCTATTTCTCGAATTTCAAA
>JAQGBW010002553.1:0-19381 GCA_034698625.1 Julus scanicus
CAGAGGGGGAGGGGCCATGACGTCACTTCCGGTGGGTGGGGGCGTGGTCACCTCCCACCGGAAATCACCACCCACTTGCCCTATCTGGGTGCCCTGTACTACTTATATGATTTGAGAGTTGACTTAGTCACCTTGCCAACGACTCCAACATAAACCCAAATTCTAACATTTACAGGGATCAATGACAAAATTAACTTATCTTATCTCCATAAAAGTATTTCATAATGATGTTTGTGAGACAATGTTTTTTTGTACTATTGCATCAAATAGCGATAGAAACTGATGATAAACTTGTGCAAAGTTCAAATTTAAATTACGAAGCAACATTTTTAACAAAAACATGATGGGCAATGACAACAAATATATACAAAGAAACTTATGAAAGGAGTTCTTCTTTTAAAGACCCTGTGATTTTAAAATGTTCAGAGACATATTTCCAACAAAATCTTGGATCTTTGAAACTATATGTAATGTTATGTTTTAAAATGGATGGGACTTGGTTTGGTTTAGTATGCTCATTTAACCTGAAGATGGATTCAGAAAATAAACAGGGTCAAAGAATGGTAGAAATAAAAATGATAAAAACTATTTTGCCTGACATTAAATTGCAATCACTCGATGTGTTTTCTCGAATTCTTTTTTCATAAACGTTGCCATGTCAACTTATTATCCTATCACGAGCAATAAATAAAACATTTTGCAATGGTACTTGTTACTCGATAATTTACGACTCCATTTGATGAACAATAGAGTAATTTAAACAATACTTTAAATGTAAGCCAAGTGTCATCATATCCAGCAACACAATTTAAATGTTGTGCAAGTTACACAATAACAGAAATTTGTATATAACTTGTGTGTTAAGACCGAGCTAGGATAAAAACTAATCTTAAAATGAGGAAAATAATTTCACAATTGCGCATGATTTAAATCAGTGATTATTTTCAAAAATTCCCCAATTTCAAAAATACTTGCGTAACATGTTATTCAAACAAACGTGTTTGGTGTACATGTATCATGCTTAAATCATCCTAGATATATTGATAATGGTATCATTTTCAGAATGTACGAGTATCATGCTGTTGACAGGGGCAACTTGAATGAGCAATTTTATAAGCATTTGACTGGATAAACAGAAATGACATCATAATAAAATCATAAAATTTCTAGCACTTATAAACTTCAAGTATCGAGCAAAGTATGGATAATTGTGGGAATACAGTGGTAGTAAAATAATTGAATATTGTGAACGATTTTCTACCATACATTTAGTACGACAAAATTAAAAGTAAATTAAATGCAAAATTCATTTACTAACAATGAAATGAAGTTTCAAAATAGGCATATGATATTTGGAATTTCAGTCATCTTATTATGCTTAGTGCAAATTTCATCTAGTGGATATGCAACCTTGGATAATAATGCCTATACGAACGTCGTTATAGCCATCAGTCAGGATGTTCCCACTGACACAAGTTTGGATGAATCAATTGAAGTAAGTTAAGAACACATCAGAGCATAAATTTTTTACTTATTCTACTGTCATGTCGTTGTATATTTTATAGAACTTAAATTATTTGAAAATTAACATAAATGCAGTTCAGGGAAACTGATGGCGATATTCCTCTTCCACATATATAGGACTTATTCCAAAAAACATCCGAGGTGTTGTATAATGCCACAGGACATCGGGCTTATTTTGGAGATATTACAATAATTGGTCCGAAAAGCTTTTTGAACTCGAATTCGAGAGCAAAGCGTGGAATTGGTAGTCAATGGCAATCACCGACTCCATCGTTTGATTCAGCGGACGTCCAAATTGAACTGGCCAACGTCGCCTATGGGGATATCCCTTACACCCAGCAGTCAAGAGGCTGTGGAGAACCCGGAGATTTCATTCATCTTACACCAGATTTTGTCAAAAATACCAATGACCCGTGGTCGTCTGCGAAATTACTGGCCAACGAATGGATGAAGTATCGTTATGGAGTTTTCGATGAAAATGGATATAACTGGAACGAAGTTTATCCTGTAATGTATTATGGAACCAATGGACAAAAAGACTACAACATGTGCAGTAATAATACACAAGTCGTTTGGCAAACAGAGTAAGTTCATATTTTTAAACAATTTATTATATAGAACAAATTAATACTTCAAATTCATACAATTTTTCTCGGTTAACGGCCAAACTTATCATTAGTTCTAGTGCAGAATGTGCACCAAGTTCAATAGTAGCCTACTATAAACATGTAATGCAGAATCAAATTGTATTTACAAATTTTACAGATCTTGCAGCGATGCCAGCAAAATTCAAGGGTTAGATCAAAGGTGCACCTTGATACCAGACTCAAGTGGGGGCAACAAAAATGCACACTCATCATTGATGTCCATGCCAATATTACCGCTGGTATGCAACTTGAATCTTTTGCATACTACTCGATGTTAGACTTGGGTTGTACTGGCCACCTAACAAATTAGTCGGTGATTGCCAGTTGTAGTATCGTAAATCTAAACCAGTGATGTGACGATTTCTATATCATTGGTTATTTATTAATCAATATTATAGGCCATACGATATTGTACCAACAGCAGTGAACATAACGCAGATGCACCTAACAAACACAATTTCAAATGCAATGGCAAAAGTATCATAGAAGTGGTTCTTCAGCATGCAGACTTTGCCAATGGAAAGTACGTGAAATCACAGGAACTCGCTCAGACTGTTACAGAGAATAATCGTTAACTGTTATGTATTTATATATCTTGAACAGAAATAATCCACGAAATGAAGATTTTGGATCTCTCAGTTCAATGGTGGTCAACAAAATCGTTAGCAATGACAATATTGGATTAGTTATAGTTTCAGATCTCATGGATGTTAACGCAGTAAGTGCATCTGCTACACAAAGCCAGAACCATGGCACATGCAATTCACACTGAAATGCAAATAATAGGCATAAACATTATCGATTCTTTATGTTACAGACATCCTACAGCATCGCGCCGTCAACTATGAAATTTGTAACACTGGATGTTCCAACGAACTCGTACTTTGGATTTATACAAAATGCTATCAAGGACGTAACTGAAAAGTATACAACAATAAGTGACTTTGTCAAAATGTCCAACAACCTGACTAGAAAAGGTTCATCTGATGATATTTTCAATAAACTCATGGATAACTCATCGACGTCAATTGATAGACAAATTATGGTTGATACTGTTCAAGTTGCAATCGAGGTAAGATATTTAAAGTACAATTATGAACATTTCGATTAATTGTGTACTCTTGATTCATATGTACTGCATATAATTTTAATTACCATATCTTTGAACTTATGTATTACTTTAAACTGAAAATATTCAAGAAAAGTATGGCTCAACCCCCTAAAAATTCTAAGAAGGATGTATCGAAACGGGGAGACTTTGAGACGTAATTTGGGAAGTCGGTTATGAATCATACAATTTCGAGGGTGGGTGGGCTTGTGGTTTTGGATACCAATGCAATTCTTTTTTTCTTAGGAGATACTTAGCATTTTTACAGCCATGCTTAACAAAAATTCTTCCCGCTATCATAGCAATTCACCAAGGACGGATATTGCCCATAACGATAAAAGAGCTGAAGCTTATAAGGAGAGGATGCCAACCTTGCTAATGCATAATATTATATTTTCATCCTTATACAGTTACTGAATACTATAGACAACACATTCAACAAAGGAATCCTCCTCATCAGTGATCAGCTGACGTTTGGCTCATCAACAGACGATTTGGCTACCATTTGTGCAAATGCAAATTCCAGTAAAATTCAATTGCATTTAATTACGTTTAATGGCGCTTTGTTTAACGCATTTAATTCGTTCGGTGGTTGCCCTGGTCAAGTCTACCTCATTCAAGTAGCAGCACAGTCATCACCTCAAAACGAATTGACTGTATGCTATGCTGACATGCAAAGGCGAGCTCAAATGGAAAATGCTTTGATGAACTTGCCCTCTACAATGTTACCGGATAAATTTGATCGACCAACAGTGGTAAGTTCAATGCCTATTAGCCCCATGTAACCCAGAAATAACCACAACAAACAAACAAAATATTTATTTTCTAAAAACCTAGCTCTAAAAGTCTAGAAATTTTGAAATACATTGCTAGCAATTCGGCGATCGTTTGTAAAGAAAAAAAAGATGATCCTATAAGATGAAAAGAGGAGGCTGAAAACAAAGAAAGTCAAGGTGTTGATCACATAGGGGAAAAAACTGCATCTTCGAATTAAAACAGACCTCCCTCACATATATCAACGAGATATGAGCGAATAATGATCGTAATCCGCAAAATCAAAACTGAACCCCTAATATTTCGAATGCATGCACATACATATATCAACGAGAAATGAGTGCAAGCTCTAATATACAATCTTTTTTATAGTTTTTTGAACAAATGTACACAAATACTATCTCAAACGGAACCTTCTTTGTGGATGCGGATGTAGTGAGCGGTGAAACTGCTTTCTACGTTGAAACTTGTTCTAATCATATCTACCAAGATAGACCAATGGGTCAGTTGTTGGATTGCCGAATTTCAAATGGCAGTTCTATAACATATGTATTCGAGAGCGAATCCTTTCTTGATACATCTACAATAAATGCGGTGAGTTAAATGTCTTTTCAATTCAATTCATAGATAACTTTTTCGCGTCTGGACCTCAACGTGTCCCAATTTAGAGAGCGGAATGTTGGTAATTGTCCTTAACAAATCTGGCTTCTCTACCCTGGACCATCTCTACAGCCTGAATATGCACCATCCTGGGAGGGCTCCAAATAGGAGCGCAATATTCCAACATAGGAATAGCGTATACTCATACTCAGTGGCGACTTAGACATGATTTTAGATTGAATTTCTACTAAATGTGGATATGCGCCAGGAAGGTTATTCCATGGTCTAATTGCATGCAAAAAGAATGACCAACAGTAAGAATCCATCTTGGCACGAAGCTCGGTCAAAGGATTTGACTGATTATGTCTATACACCTAGCTAGGTCATTTAAATTATATATTAAATATACAAGCTTAATAAACTACAGTTTATTAATATTATTATTTGTATATACTCCGGATTAACCCGCTCTCTTCCTGAGTAATTCAAACTCGGGCACAATTCTGGTCTCAAAATTTGGAAACCATTACATACTTGTGTAAATACAAGTACTTTCGGAAAATCTTAAACTTCCCATTTTTTTTTAAAGAATACTCGTACTTGAGTAACGAATGAGCAGTCTACATTCAACAAAACCTGGCCTATAAACTTGTGTATTTACAATCATTATACTTACATCGATGCTGCGTTTTCCTATCGGTTTTAATACTTTTCATCAAGCAGCATATACAATATCAATCGCTTAATATGCACACTTAATATGCATTACTATTAAACCATATTTTTGAGACAGAATTATTCATGTTGTCGTTCTCAAAAACATGAACCTAATTTAATAAAGCCCCAATATATATTTTAATTTCAGAGTGGCTCTTACAACTTTAGTGTGGTAACTGCGCCAGATCAAGTACCGTATGTGGTTTATGCAGTTGGGAAACCATATAGTAGATCCTCATCTAATAGGCAAACGACATCAGTTCTTAATACAAAAGCATGGATAATAGCTGAGGACGTGAACAGCCAATATGTAAGTTGAATTCGATCATTTAAATGCAATTCATAAAAAACGGGTAAGTTGAATAGGTAACTCATAATTACAATTTTCTTCACAGACTAAAGTGCGTATATTCGCTTCGGTGAAAAATGGATCAACGCCTGTATTCAACGCCAATTTAACTGCCACGATTATTGCTAGTACAGGAGCGCCTAAAAATTACACGGTGACTCTGAGGGATGATGGAAGTGGAAGTAAGTAAATTATTTACATTGCCATGCAACCTCAAACTAATTTTACAATTGAAATGGGATACAAATGTTGATCATGCTTACACAGCATTGAATTTACAACTGAAATTGTATGCAGAAAATTCATTGCATTTCTGACATACAAATATTCACTTTTCAAACATTTGATTTTACAGTGTTTCTATTCACTTTTTTAGTTTACCCTAATTTCTAGTTCATCACATTTGTACTGTTCTCGTAATAAAACACTTATTCCTGATTTCCAGATCCAGATACAAGTACTCAAGATGGAATTTACAGCGCATACTTTACACAATTCGTAAGCAGTAGTTCAGCGCAATACAGTGTATATGTATTGATAACCGATAACAATGGTGCAGCAAATTATCCAACAACAGTATATCCGTGGATATCATCTACAAACGACATGGGCAAGTGCAAAATTTTGCAATGCCCCATACCATCTTTCCAGTTTTTCTCTTTCAAGAACAATAATTTCAATTTCTTTGATTTTTAATTTAAAGAGATTCAAACTAGCCCCAGTTTTCAACGTACTACACTAGCAAATGCATTCACAGCTAAAGGAACGACCAGTGCTATTCCACCGGGAAGTGTTACAAATTTTCGAGTACAATCTATTAGTGATGATATAGTAACTGTGGCTTGGACGGCACCTGGATCTGATTTGGATTATGGAACGGGTAAGTTTTTTAATAAGATAATTTACAACGATATTGCCAAACGATAACCCATTATTGTATTAACATTTTCAGCCGCAAAATTCGTTTTCAATTGCAATACTAACAAAACATACCTGGAAAGTCTAGCTCAATTGGACGGACCTGGAGTTCCCATGGACACAAACCTTCCCACCGTTTCACCTCAACCTGCAAGAACTACTCAAACCGCTTCGTTTACTGGCAAATCTGATAACAATGTTCACTACTGCGCTTTCCAAGCCGTTGATACTAATCGAAAATACGGATTGAAATCAAATATCATAACCTACTATATTACTGTAGATGATACAGATGATACAATGTCAACTGGGAAAATTGTTGGCATCATATTTGGAGTTGTTTTGGGTATTGTTGTTCTGTGTGCAATTGCCGCTGCCATATGGTATTACTGTTTTAAAAGTAAACCAGCTGAATCTCCAGATTGTTGTGAATCTTGCACAAATTCTTCATACAAGAGTCCAACTCCTAGTATTCCGAAATATGAAAATGATAGTATCAGTTCTTGTTCATCGCACGAATACGATGATATAGGTAGCATAAAAGATGTATACAATCACTAGATATCTCAACCCAAATTTCATTTAATCGATTGGAATTGTTGTGAAAACGGGAATAAAGTAATGGGAAAAATATTATTTGAAATGGACCACAGTTTCCACAGAATAGCATAAGCTAATCAGTTTCTTGGAATAGTTAAGAATTATATAGAATTAAAATGGGGCATTCTTTTCACTGCTAGTTATAAACCATATAAAACATTAATTTAATATTTATTAGCATTTTGAAATTTCACAAAATCATCTCACTAAAAGATAGTAATTAACGTAATACATAATATTACATGAGTTGCATTAATAATTAATTGTTGTAAATACTTTTTTTTTGTATTTAAAGATTGTTCCACGTTCTCTACTCGTGAAATATCATTTTTATTTTATTTTAAAAAGTGTTTAAAAATGAAAACATGAATTCAATAAATTCTTAGAAGTTTATATATATATTTTTGTAGATTATTTCAATTTTTTGAATAATTACTGAATCAAAGAGTTGAACTACAACACCTCAAAGCATTGAAAACACACGTAACATACATTTTGACGTTACCATAATTAACAAACAACATGACGTAATTTATCTTGCAATATGCTTAGATCATGCACTTTTCTGAGGCAAGTCTTATCAGGCAAGTTATAAGCACGTTGTTTTTACTTCGCATTTAATAGTTGTGCAGAATGTATAATAGATGGCGTTAGCAATTCAACACTACACGAATATATCATAAACATCTCGATTAAGCTTGTAACCAACATTAGTAAATTAAAAACTCGATTCCCTTATTACATAAGCATTTTTACAACGCCCACCATATTTCTACAGATCACTACGAAATACAGGAAATTATTTATTTACAACTATATAAAAAAAATGGCGTTCAAAGTATGTATGCCTCGTATCTAGCGAGCTTTCATAGAACTCGATTTTCAGTTTCATGAAACCAAAGCATCATTGCCATGCACGTTCGTACTCAATTCGCACAATAACCATCCTATATTGGGTATCTACAAGTCTATGACTCGCTATTTAGCCTTTGATAAGTAAAACTAATATTTCATAATGAATTATTGTTGTAAACACCCACACAATACTCGATATATCATCCAGTGAAATACTGAAATATTTATTATTTTAAATTTAAGCTTTTATCTTCAATAGAAAACTCCTTTTATCAATAAAATAATATCACGACCGGTGTCATAAACAATGAGTCAAAAATCCGGGAGCCTAGAAATACTTTTGGGTGCCACCGATAAACTTTGTATGAAACCATTTTCCATGGTTCAAAAATGCCAATTGAAGAAGTTTATATTTCAATTCAGTTAATTCTACACTAGTTAATACCAACCATTGATTGATATTGATCTAGTTTTTTTTCAAAAAAAGTCAGTTTAGAGGAGGTCCCTGATCACTTTGGCTTTATTATTGTTTAATACACGTAATTCGTCTATTACGGATGTAAAAGTCCATTGGTTCTCCCTAAAACTCAAAGGTGCACCCTTCCCAAAATTATTTGCTTGAGCTTTAATGTTCATTTCTGGTACAAGGATCAAAGATAAAATTTTATCACAATGTTAGCTATTATCTTGTAATTTCAAGGAGGGTAAACTGAAGCTTAGAATGTACCTGAAATCAATTTATAAGCTCATTGTATTGAAACATTATCACAAATAGTGGTTGTTAACAACCCTGTACCAATTAGAAAATGAAGATACTTCATTAATTCAATGAACAAGGTAGATATGGGACAATGGCACTAAATGTATTTTTATTAGAAATAGAAAATATACCGTTAACAATCATCGTGATAACAAAAAACGATAAATTCAGACATTCCAAACCATTTGTACGCTCTCAAAAACCAAGATTATTAATTTATCAGCATGCAAACTAGGGCAATTAAACATCAGGAATAATCTCAAAATTAGCACAATTATCTACAAATTCAGTTGATATATAATGAATCTAAATATTCTATCAAGAAGCCAACTAAATCCTTACAGAAAATGTCTGGTAATTTTACATGAATGTATGAAAAAATTCTTGATTTATCTATAGCAGGTTATGATTCATAGCATCCTGTGCCACCAACAGACGTTTACATTGTTTTATTAGCCAGCGATAACACCAAGGCCCATATACCATGATACTTTGAATCGTGTCATAATTAATAATAACACACAAGCCTACATAAAAATGGGCTGTGATTTTTTTCATTGTGGGTCGAACAAAACAGGTTGATTACAAGCGATAGTTGCCAAACAACCATGTTCAAACATTTAACTCATTCTCAAAACAATGAAAAATATGTGCTTTTTATCGCAGCAATGATGCTATGTTTGCATGATAGATATACAAGTATATCATGCAAGCATATCGAAGCCATTATACACATATCTGGTTATTGTGTACTTGCCATAGATAACAAGTTTTCAGAATTAGGGAGTGGCACTGCGTTATTCCATACCTAAAAAAGGCGACAAACATATTTAAACCAGCATTGCGACGACTTACAATTCTGCAATCTCTTGGTATTTTCAAATAAATGTATTTGTCATTTCGTAAAGAACTGATCAATCACCCCTATTTACAAAAATTATTTAACAAAACTAAAAAACAAAACCATGTATATATGCTACAGTCAATGTGTCAACTAGTCATTTTACAAAATGACTGAAAATTTAGCTTGATTATTTATTTGACTTATTGCCTGGTTAGGTTAGGTTAGGCTAATATAAATCGGATGTCATTATGTCACCAGTCATTTTGTACAATGCCTGTACAATGAAACCCAGTCATTTTACAAAATGACTGGTTTGACACATTGACTGTAACATATACAAAGCGATATGAATCTCCCAATTAATTAAAAGATTATGTTAAGTGTTAACTAGTTATAAATGTTAAATAAAAACTATCCTTTACAGTATAGTAAGAATGTATAAAAAATAAAACGATAAAGTACTTGTAGTTAGGTAAAAATATGATTATTGGAGCAATCCCAAAACTTGAGGGAGTCTAAACAATCACATTCGGACTCTCCAACACCACCTATAAATACAAATATCAATATTGTAAATATTGAATCATTAATTTAAATTTACGAAATATCATAACAATGGGATTATGCGTTATTTCACGTAATGCAGCAATTACGATAAATGGTTTTCTGCAATTCGTCAACAAGATTTGCACAATGTTTACCCAATAACCGCACCTCGGTTAAGAAACAATAACTCATTTACAAAGCCACCAAAGCAAGCCACGATAATTACTAAAAAGCCATAGATTCAACGTGATAAGCGTCGTGATAAATCTCGAGAATGTTGATAAGCTGAACTATTTTGCAAAATGTAGTTCACTAAAACTAAACCAACTATCCCACAGTCAGTAAAGTCATGAATTAGGTATTCGTAATCATAAACGATTTTTAAATTTATTCGTTTATAGCATATATGATAAATGAAACTCTACACTACCCTTAATTTTAACCACAAACGTTTGTAATGTGTAAAAATATAGAAATACAAATCACCAAATAAAAAAATACTCTAACTATAGTTGCCATAGTGATATATTGCTAATCTAATCGCGATTATAAAAAACGGGTCACTGATATGTACAGTCTGAGAGGATAAACCGTACCTAAAAAATCTCGAAATAATTCTTGGTTCTATATTTTATCAATATACATACGTATTGCGCAACAGATAATCTACATTGACTCAGCACCGGTAGATGTGGCTTAAAGTAGGCGGCCATATTGCTTCAAAAGTGACTGAAGTGTGAACGTGGTAGGACATCACCAACGGCTTTGGACGGTATATACGATTTTAAAATTAATATTCAAAGATTTTCCATAATCGACGACAAAGATTCAAACCGTTCAAAAACACTGAAACCGTTGACGGTAAAAATGAACTTTAAAAGTAGGCATACTTTGCTTGGAATTTCCGCCATTTTCTTATGCTTTTTGAAAATTACATCGGGTGGATACGCGAGCCTGAATAACAATGCCTATACGAACGTCGTGGTAGCCATCAGTCAGGATATTCCCACTGATACAAGTTTGGATGAAGCAATTCAAGTAAGTTCAGACAACATTTGTAAGAATAACAAGTATAATTGAAAAGTTTAAGCCTGTTTAAATGCCCATAATTAAGGTGGCAACAAATTTCATAATTTTAATATAAAAATTTGAAATAAAACTAATATTAGTATGTGATAACTTTAAAAAAAAGAAAAAAACTTTTCCCCGATAAAATGGACTTTCTTTCCGACAATTCAAACCCTAATTTGAATGGTTTGTAATAGTGCAATCGAATAGTCCAATCTCTCATGTACAGTATACATTGTTAACAAATTCAAATTTTTCAACTCTTAACATTACAGAAATTATTTAATTTATAAAAACCAATTGGCCACGCCTTTATATGGTTAAGCATTCGTTTGGTGACGCCATTTTACAATTCATATAGCTATAAGATGATTCATGCGGAAAAAAATCAATACAATATCAATGTCGATATGATAACCGAAAAAGCGATTTTAACATGGCGTACACTGCAATATACGTATATGTATATTATAACTGAGAATCTTTTTTTAAAAATAAAATATTACGTTTAAAATAGAATCGTGGCCTTTTTGAAGCTCAGAAGGTATATGGAGGTCGATTCTATACTCCAAGCTGCTTCATGTATACCTACTTCACTTAATTTGAATTTTTTTGTATGAAGTAATTATTCGATGTAATTTTAGGATTAAAAATTATATTATTGAATTACGCCGCATAAACAACACAAATGTACAAAATCAAATGTAGTCAGATGTAAAATTTTAAAATAAACTCAAATATCTGAATTTTTACATTTTTAAAATTTTGACCTGAAATTTAAAAAAAAAAGTACCTTGGATACACTGACTTTGTACTATAGGGTTCCAAAGGAATAATAAGCAATATATAACACTAGTATAGATATTAGATCAATCGTCATTTTTTATGTGAAATCCCGCATTTATTTCTTGTATGACGCAAATTCCCATATTTGTTTTTCTGATTCTTTGTAAACCGAAAAAAAGTTTTTAGACTTCTCCGAAATACTACTACACTTTAAAGGTATTAGCAAACTTAAGAAAATGTGTTTTGTGGCACCTTAAATGCAGCACTAGAAAAGTATTTTGCGGCACTTTAGATGTGGTACTCACAGTGAGTACTCATTACGACTCAAATACTATATCAATAAAGTATGTCCAAGTACCTTAAGACACTGAATAAAAATGTTAATGGAACGTTCCAGATTCTGTAAATTACAGAAATCTCCTTACTTATGATCGATACAATTATTTATGAAAAAAGTGATAATGGACCCTTTCAAATTTTCATTACTGGTGCCACCTATTATTTGCCAGCTTAAAAACATTTAAAGGTGTTATAAATGTGCATTTCATTTAACACATCTCTCTTTAGTCTTTAAAACACCAATAGGTATTTTTTAACACCTAACAAAAACAAAACACCTTAAACTGCACATGTTATTATTTCTTGGGAGTGTTATTTCTATTGAAACTGTTCCCTTCTTTTACATATAGGACTTATTCGAAAGGACGTCCGAGATATTGTACAATGCAACAGGACATCGGGCTTATTTTGGCGATATTACGATCATTGGTCCAAAAAGCTTTTTGAACTCGAATTCGAGAGCAAAGCGTGGAGTTGGTAGTCAATGGCAATCACCGACTCCATCGTTTGATTCAGCGGACATCCGAATAGACCTCGCCAACGTTGCCTACGACGATGTCCCTTACACCCAGCAGTCAAGAGGCTGTGGAGAACCCGGAGATTTCATTCATCTTACACCAGCATTTGTCAAAAATACCAATGATCCGTGGTCGTCTGCGAAATTACTGGCCAACGAATGGATCAAGTATCGTTATGGAGTTTTCGATGAAAATGGATATAACTGGAACGAGGTTTATCCAGTAATGTATTATGGAACCAGAGGACAAAAAGACTACAACATATGCAGTAATAATACACAAGTCGTTTGGAAAACAGAGTAAGTTATACGCTCAATTGTAAGATTAAGATATGGGTTCTAGGACATTTGGTTAAAGGACGATAAGTCAATGGACGATTGATCAAAGACGATTGGTCAAATAAACAGTTGGTCGAGGGCAATTTCGTCAACGGACAGTTGGTCCACAAAACAAATTAAATTCCATTTTTATATCGAAATTGTTCATATTTTAATCACAATTATCCTATCCTAACCTAACCTAAACTAAACTATACCTAATCAACTGTCCCTTGACGAAATTACTTTTACCAACTGTCCCTTGACGAAATTACCCTTGATCAACAGTAAACTTGACCAATCGTCCTTGATCAATCGTCCATTTACTAATCGTCCGTTGACCAAATGTCCGGGTACCAAGATATGTTAAGATGTTCTATTATTTGAGGTTATGGTATTCGGTAGTGAGTTGTTAAAAGTATTTAACATATTATGATACAAATAAGGTTAGTTTTAGAGCGTTTTAAAATTAATTGATGTTTAACCATTTGCACATCATGAATGGTAGTGCAGTACTACCGTGTACAATATATGACTAAAGTGTTCTGTTAGTTGCATTGACAAATTGTATTTATAATGTTGTCAGAAAGTGCAGTGATCCCAGCAATGATGTCATAGGATTAGATCAAGCGTGCACATTAGAACCGGATACAAATGGTCTCAATACTAATGTAAACTCGTCCATGATGTCCAAGCCAATATTACAGTTGGTATGTATTTTGCAATATTTGTGTATATTATTCAGCGCCTCACATGCAGTTGTTAATCGTAGATAGGGAAGTGTATCTGAAATTGAACGTACAATAATATGGTGACGAGTACAATCCAACTTCATATTCGGCGTGATATGTACAGAGTTGGGTGGCCTGCGCTACCACACAATAACCCAGAATGTAGCCTTGTTAAATGTATATATGTACTGTGTATATGGCAACTGTTATCAAATGTTCAGCTGCAAGTAGATTGAACAATATACTTGATTCATATTCGATTTCCAGTGTGAATACTTGCCTGTTTTTCAAAATCCATTTTAAGTAAACCAATTACAATGTATACTCTCGTTACAAAATGAATTACATGTGTTTCTATTTTATTAATCCACATTAGGCCACCCAATATTGTAGTAACAGCAGTGACCATAACTCAGATGCTCCTAACAAACAGAATTTCAACTGTGCTGGTAAAAGTGTCATGGAAGTGGTTCTTGAGCATGCAGACTTTACCACTGGAAAGTAAGTGAAATCACAGGAACACAATCAGCCTGTTACACAAAATAATTGTTAACTGTTGTGTATTTAAATACATTTCTTAAACAGAAATAATGCACGAAATGAAGATTTTGGATCTCTCAGTTCAATGGTGGTCAACAAATTCGATACCAATGAGAATATTGGATTAGTTATAGTTTCAGATCTAATGGATATTAACGCAGTAAGTGGATTTGCTACACAAAGCAAGAACCATTGCATATGTAATTCACACTGAAATGCAAATAATATGCAGAAACATTATTGATTCTTTATGTTACAGACAGCCTACAGCACCACGCCGTCAACTATGAAATTTATAACACTGGATTTTCCAACGAACTCGTACTTTGGATTTATACAAAATGTCCCCAATGACGAAGGTGACAAATATACAACAATAAGTAAATTTGTCCAAATATCCAGCAACCAGACTAGAAAAGGTGTTTCGGATGATATTCCTCTAAATCTCGTGCACAACACATCGATGCCATATAGTCGAGAAAATATGGTTACTACTGTTCAAGTTGCAATCGACGTAAGAAATTTACAGTATAATTATGAAAATTTCGATAATTTGTGTATTCTTGATTCATATGTACTGCCTATATTTTTAATTACCATATCCTTGAATGTATGTATTACTTTAAACTGAAAATATTCAAGAAAAGTATGGCTCAACCCCCTCAAAATTCTAAGAATGGCGTATCGAAATTTCAGAGATTTTGAGACGTAGTTTGGGAAGTCTGTTATGAATCATACAATTTCGAGGGTGGGTAGACTTGTGATTATGGACACCAATGCAAAACCTTTTTTTCTTAGGAGATACTTAGCATTTTTACAGCCATTCTTAACAAAACTTCCTTCTGCTATCATAGCAATTCACCAAGGACAGATATTGCGAATAAGGATAAGAACGCTGAAGCTTAGGAGAGGATGCCAACGTTTATAATGCATAATTCTATATTTTCCTCCTTATACAGTTACTAAATACTATAGACAACACATTCAACAAAGGAATCCTCCTCATCAGTGATCAGCTGACGTTTGGATCAACATCAGACGATTTGGCCACCATTTGTGCAAATGCAAATTCCAGTAAAATCCAATTGCATTTAATTACGTTTAATGGCGCTTTGTTTAACGCATTCAATTCGTTTGGTGGTTGCCCTGGTCAAGTCTACCTCATTCAAGCAGCAGCTCAGTCATCAGCTCAAAACGAATTGACTGTATGTTATGCTGACATGCAAAGGCGAGCTCAAATGGAAAATGCTTTGATGAACTTGCCCTCTACAATGTTACCAGATAAATTTGACCGACCAACAGTGGTAAGAACATCTCCTTGTTTCATGTCATTATTTTATCAGATGACGTATACGTCAGGATAACAGTTTATACAACAACGTGTTACGAACTAAGGAGCAGGTATATAGAGTGAATTAAGTCTATAGGAGCCTGGAGTTTTGTGGGCTTTACATTTCTTAAACTGTTTCGGAATATGAATTACAAATTCATAATATAGTAGCCAAATTGTTGCGTTGTACGGCTGTAGTATTATTATGCGGAAATCAGTCAAGGTATGACGTTAAGAAATAGATTTTACCTACGCGATGATAACAATCAAATAAACCTAGGTATTTAGAAGTTTAAAAAAAAACATGCTAGTAATTCGGTGTGCGTTTGTAAAAAGATCCTATATAAGGTGAAAGAGGAGGCTGAAGCATAAAAAGTCAAGGTGTTGATCGTTAACCGCAAAAAAGCTGCATCTTCAAAATCAAAACAGAAACCCTAATATATCATATCATATGCACGTATGTATATCAACGAGAAATGAGTGTTAGCTCTAATATTCTATTTTCTTTATAGTTTTTTGAACAAATGTACACAAACACTGTCTCAAACGGAACCTTCTTTGTGGATGCGGATGTAGTGAGCGGTGAAACTGCTTTCTACGTTGAAACTTGTTCTAATGAAATTTACCATAATACACCAATGGGTCAGTTGTTGGATTGCCGAGTTTCAAATGGCAGTTCCGTAAAATATGTATTTGAGGGCAAAGCCTTTATTGATACATCTACAATAAATGCGGTGAGTTACGGTATTTTCAATTTGATTTAATTTTTCAATTCAACTCAGTACCTTACAGTCACCAAAAGATACTTTAGTAACGATTGGCTTAAATGACAAAGACCTGGCCTATAAACTTGTGTATTTGCAATTATCATACGTACATCAATGCTGTGTTTTCCAATCGGATTTCGTATTTTTCGTCAAGCAACATGCACCCTTAATCGCTATACACAGATAATGCATACTTAATATGCATTACTTTTAAACCATATTTTTGAGGCATAATTATTCATTTTGTCGTTCTAACCTAATTTAATAAAGCTCAAATATACATTTTAATTTCAGAGTGGCTCTTACAACTTTCGTGTGGAAAATATGCTAGCTAAGCAAGGTCAAGTACCGTATGTGGTTTATGCAGTTGGGAAACCATTCGGTAGATCTTCATCTAACAGGCAAAAGACATCAGTTCTTAATACACAGGCATGGGCAATAGCTGAGGACACCAACAGCCAATATGTTAGTTGAATTCGATCATTTCATTGCAATTCATTAAAAATAGGTAAGTTGAATAAGTAACTCATTATTGTAATTTTGTTCACAGACTAAAGTGCGTATATTCGCCTCGGTGAAAAACGGAACTACGCCTATATTCAACGCCAATGTGACTGCCACGATTATTTCTAGTACAGGATCGCCTAAAAATTACACGGTGACTCTGAGGGATGATGGAAGTGGAAGTAAGTAATGCTTTCATTTCACAAATCTTGTCCAAACAAGCTCGATATTTTACCCATCAAAGATCAAAAATACCTTTCCAATAAATTAAACGTAAAGTTAACATTTCAGTCAAAGCTCCGTATTCATAGTTTCAAGGGAAAGGGGGAAATGTGTGACCACTTTCTGTATTTTCAGCACTGAAATTTGCTATTAGCAGTTTCCAAAGCACCAGAAACATTGATCAAATTGCGAATGCAGATGGAATCTAATGACAGTAAAGACTAAACAGTTGCTTGAATCATAGAAATAAGAAAGACTTCACTGAAACTGACTTGAAAAAACCACGGTAAAAGAAGTCATTGACAGCACAGAAAATATGATATTAAGAGGGATTCAAACCCTATCCCTTTCAATGGGTAAATTTGCAACGACACTCACAGTTAAACAAAAAGAGATTAAATAAAAATAAAAATTGTTTAAAATAGCTTCATAAATCAGCAAGGTCATTCGCTTGACGTTTTTCACTTTAAAATAGTATATATTTTTTAAAAATTAATAAACAAGATTGAAAAATGTCCGTTATTTTGCACACGCTGCCAGCAGGTGGTAGCATGAGATAGGCAAGTTGTGAGCGCCAAAATTCAAATAATTTAAATTTAAAAAATCTACTATTTTAAAAGTAAAAATAGACTTTTAAACAATTTTTATGTTTAGTTAATCTCTTTTTGTTTGGCTGTGAGTGTCGTTGCAAATTTACCCATTGAAAACGATAGGGTTTCAAGTTTCAACCCCCCTTAACTTTAAAAAAGACCTGAGTGAAGGGCTGCGATTGGCTAATGAACTTTGTGACTTCTTCATAAAAATGTGTTCCATTTATGGAAAGGAGCCTTGCTTTGAACATGAAAATTGACCATGATGCATGTCATTCTGATTTAAAAGACCTTTTATAAGCTGCGAAATGAAAAAATAACTTATTTCTTTATACCACCGCCTAAAGCTGATAATAATTAAGTTATGATGTGTTAAAAAAATGCGTAAAAGTATTTCTGTCTTAATTATTTTTTGCGTGACTCCGTATTTGTGCTATATCCCTGCACATAAATAACTTTTGACTGTCTATCGAATACACAATATGGTTAATAAACTTGTTTGTTATTTCTCTTGAACTTTAGATCCTGACATCAGTGCTCAAGATGGAATTTACAGTGCATATTTCACGCAATTTGTAGGCAGTGCATACACGCAATACAGTGTAAACGTGCTTATAACTGATAACAATGGTGTGGCAAGCTATCCCACAGCCGCGTATCCATGGATATCAAATGAAAATGACATGCGTAAGTCTAACACATTGTTTTGGTTTTCTCTGTTCTTCCTCATTTCCCCTACCAAATAAAAAATAATGTCTTTCCTTTATTTTTAAAGATCTTCAAAACTGTCGCAGTTTTCAGCGAAAGGCTCAAACGAATGCATTTACAGCGAGAGGAACATCCAGTGCTATACCACCAGGAACTGTTACAGATTTTAGAATACAATCCATAGACGGGTCAGACATTAGCCTCACTTGGACAGCACCTGGCGATGATTTAGATTACGGAAAGGGTAAGTAAATTGAAATGGTATTATTAAGTAGGCCAATAAAGAGGAACGTCCTTTACTTTATACCAGTTAATTTGTTCAGGAAGGTTTCCACACAAATGAAAACTCTCTTTATACATATACCTATATATTAACAATTTCTCGTACATTTTAAGAAATTAATTAAAACTGAGAAATTGATAAATTGTATATCAATTCATTTTAAAATAATAATAAAAATCCCAATAAATGTTAACAAAATTTTTATAAACATCATTTTTGTGAAATGAGATTTTGACTTTAAAGACTGAAAGGATATCGACGATTCCTTTCCAACGGCTTGAAGGACCCATCGTACTTAACTTTGATAAATACTGGAATAATGGATTTATACCGTTAACTTTGACTTTTACAGCTGCAGATTATGTATTCAACTGTCATACCAACAAAACCTATTTGCAAAGTCTGGATAAACTAGACGGCCCCGGTGTACCCATAG